>OX451215.1:95743149-95998646 GCA_949628195.1 Phasia obesa
CGAAGGTATCTTTTCTTGTAAAAATATTTTGTTGAAAACAGATAATATTTCATTTATAAAACAATCAGGTGCATTTTTGTAAATTCATAAATAATACCATCTTGGCCGGGGGCATTGTGAAGTTTTAACGATTTTACTACTGCAGAAATTTTACAAAATTCGATAGGTGAGTCTAAGAATATTGTTTTTATATAGTATCTCTATCTGTCATCGTTTTTGGCGACGACAAACACAAGCAGTAATTAGTTGAGTTATAAAAAAAATACCTTACTACTCACAATTCAAAAAATAAGCCGATTTGATTATCACCTTAAGTTAACTTCCCAACACCGACTTTAGGAGAAACTCCATGCTGTTAATTTAATTTTGTAGATCTCAAACGGCTAATAACTGAAATAAGAATAGTTCGAAGATAATAAATAGATCAATTCTGAACTTAAATCAGAAATCTACTAGAAGCCCGATCAAATATTTTTAAGGGGGACACCGATACATACCTCTAACTTAATTCCTTTTCGACCTCCTAAGTTCCTCAATGATTTTTGATATCCGACTTGTAATTTACGACTAACTTACTCTCGCGCTGACACTAGCCCTTTTGCCTTTTACTCTCGATTGTATTGATTTCGGACTGGCGACTGATACATGTCGACATTCTTCACCACAGCATCTAGATTTAATATGTGTCTGCCCGTTATCCAAAGCCTTATGTTAACCAGTCTGCTGGATGATTTTTAACTTCAGTCACCTATCACTTACGCAGTTAACTATTCGTGCACCTTCTTGGACCTGTTCGAGGCCCGACCAGTGCCCAAAACAGAATAGAGTTGGATAGTCTCCATCCCCTAAACAAGAGTTAAGGACATGAGTCTAGGTTTTCTATGTTCTATAAATTCATTAGATCATTAGCGTACGTCTTGTGCACTGTAAGAAATTGTGCGATAATGGGACAATGGCATTTAAAGGTGGTGCATTGTAGTATTGTGTAGTGTGCTGTATTCATATGACTCCATAGGGAAAAAATATTCACCCGGTGGTAAGAACACCGCCATGTAAGGGCCAACACGGCTAGTTAGTGACGTCTATCGTAATCACGATAAGCATGCAACAAGAAATCTTAATATAATGGTTATACGTAAACCTTCTTTGAGGACTTCGGGTAGAGATTTGGGCGCGAAAGGATTTTGAAAAAGGTAATCTATTTGTTAACCATTTGAAAGAATTCAGAATAAAGATTAACAGATAGAAATGGACTTACATATTATTCACACTACATAGAAATTCGGATGGCTTCTAATCGAATAAATAACCAAATGATACCTTAACTCTCGTAGTCAAAATATTGCGAAATACATCCTGATGTAAGATGTCTACTTTGAAAATAAGGAAGAAGGAAGAAAGAAGAAGAAAGAAAAAGAAAAAGAAAGAAGTAGAAAGAAAAAATGAAGAAAGAAGATAGAGGAAAGAAGAAAGAAGAAAGAACAAAGAACAAAGAAGAAAGAAGAAAGAAGAAGAAGAAGAAAGAAGAAAGAAGAAAGAAAGAAAGAAGAAAGAAGAAAGAAGAAAGAAGAAAGAAGAAAGAAGAAAGAAAAAGAAAAGAACAAAGAAGAAAGAAGAAAAAATAAAGTAGAAAGAAGAAATAAGAAACTAGAAAGAAGAGAGAACAGAGAAGAAAGAAGAAAGAATAAAGAAGAAAGAAGAGAAGAAGTAAGAAGTAAAGAAGAAAGAAGAAAGAAGAAATAATAAAGAAGAAAGAAGAAAAAAGAAAGAAGAAAGATGGAAAGAAGAAAGAAGAAAGAAGAAAAAAGAAAGAAGAAAGAAGAAAGAAGAAAGAAGAAAGAAGAAGGAAGAAGAAGAAAGAAGAAAGGAAGAAAGAAGAAAGAAGAAAGAAGAAAGAAGAAAGAAGAAAGAAGAAAGAAGAAGAAAGAAGAAAGAAGAAAGAAGAAAGAAGAAAGAAGAAAGAAGAAAGAAGAAAGAAGAAAGAAGAAAGAAAAAAGAAGAAAGAAGAAAAAAGAAAGAAGAAAGAAGAAGGTGTAGTAGATAGATATATCTAAAGTTCGAGTTTATATACATTATTCATTAATCTTTTTTAGAAAATGTTACAAAGATTTTTATCTGTTGGAGACAAATAATTTTCTTATTTTGTTTTATATTATTTGAGTTTTTCCATTGAGTTTAATTTAAACATCAGAGAGATGTCTTTCAAATGAAAAACATATTTAAAAATATATTTGTTTAATATGATTGGCTCGACTAAAATACGTTATGTTAGACTTCAAATACGGATACTTAATGTTGGCGCAGTTACATTGAAGATACAATAAATCTTATAATACCTTCACTACAAATTAAGATGTTCTCCTCGTATTGTTAATTCAATTTTCTTTAACTTTTTTGCAACGCAATTACTTCACTTCACTTTGTTTTTTCTTTCCTTATTACAACCGATTTTTTTTCTTTTTTAAGTGAATCATGATTCTTTGCTGTGGGTAAGCAACTGGATGGTTGCTCGTGCAGGAATTTCTTGTTGTAGGTATTAAATAATGTTTACATTAAATAATTGAATTAATATTTACTGTGTGGTTTTCAGTACTTCGCAGCTAAAAGCATAAAAATCTAGATGAATATAATAAAAGTAATTAGAACAATATCTCTGGTGCGAGTATTTTCTGTAACGAAGTCAGAAAAAGCAAAGATTTTCGCTTAGTAATTTTTTAAAACACATCTATTTTATCGTCAGTGTTTACGGTATCTGTGCGTTGTAATGAGAAATACACTTAACGAAAAAAGTTATGAATATTTATATAAAAAGAGTTATAAGTTATTTTGGCCTTAAAAAGAAATTTTCTGAAAATTTTATTCAATATTTTCAAAAAAACTGGACAGGAGGGTATCGAAAAATTAAAAAAATTCAAATTTTTATAACTCGCTTATTTTAAAACACATTTTATAGATAAAAACGTCATTTTGTTAGATTAATTAGACCTTTAAGACCATTTATAATTTTAAAAAATCAATCTTTAAGAAACGCTAAGCCCTAAGGGAATTTGCAGGTGCGAGGTATCCAACTCTGAGACCACATAGCCCCACTCTTGGCAAGTAGATGGTGCCCAGCTTAAAAACTTAAGCTTATATACTCCTCTGCTATTATTATTTTAAATGACAGAGTTATTTTCAAAATATGTTGATTCTGCCTCACCGTGCGTTGATGAAAAAAACTTTTTATTTTCTTTTCAACCGACTTCAAAAAAAAGAATTTTACCAATTCGCATGTACTTTTTAATGTTTTTCGTAACTCTGTTATTTCTGAAACGATATTCAGAGGTTAAAATTAAAGGGTTATGTTTACAGGTTTTATTAAAAGTGAAATCATTGGGGGCAGGATTTTAACCTATTTTTAGCAATATGATAGATAGACTGAAATTTTATTTTTAATCAAAGTGTGTCTGGCAATGACCGCTATAATAACTACTATAAAAAATAAGGAGAATCCCCATGGAAAACTTAGTTTTTATGTATAAGGACATATCTTTAAAATTACACCTTTGAAAATGACACATTGACGCATCTGTAGATGAGAAAGCCAACACGCCACTGCACAGTGGGGCAGAATCAAAATATTTTGGAAATAACCTAGTCAATTATAAACGGCTAGGCCGATTAATCCAAAATTTTACATGAGCATAGCAGAGGAGTATCTGAACTTAAGTTTTGAAGGTAGGTAGCATAAACCCTCCAGGAATGGCCCTATATGGTCTCAAAGTTGGGAACCTCGCACCTGGAAATTTTTTTACAGCTTGCCATTTCTTCAGTTTTATTATAAATTTTTTTTTTAAATTACACATGGTCTTGAAAGTCTTGTCAATACCTAAAAAATGGTATCTAAATTTGCAAATATCAATTCAAAACGATTGAGTTAGATGCATTATAAAAAATAAAATTTTTGATTTTTCACTACCCTGGTTTTTTTCAAAATATTGGGTACAATTTTTACCAAATTTTTTAAATTTTCTATCGTAGTTAGTGAGCCTTATTCTAAATATTTTTGATAAATTTGAAGATTGTACCTTTACTGAGTTAAAAAGTAGACGATATGACCTATTTTACATCGAAATTTTGACTTAAGCCCGTTTTTACCATAATTTATCGCAATTTTCAGATATCAGCAACATATTAAAAAAATTTTTTGTAATATTTATTTTTTTTATATATATGAATATAAAGGATGCAATTTCCTACCAAACAAAAAAAAATTCACCTCAATATCATTTTTACGTTCAGAACTATGTGCTTTTAAATATGAGTATTCCCATATTTATCACGCTTTCATCAGTTTATGTTAACATAACAGTACCATAACATAACATAAAACTGTAACTTAAACTGATATATAGGTGAAGAGTAAAAAACTGGAAAATTAATTACATAATCTTTTTTTTGCAATCTTTAATCAATATAAATAAATATATATAAATCGTATATTATGGTAAAATATTTCCATTTTTTAGTTTTATTTATCACTTATTTTTATCAGTGTACCTTATTGTTGCTACACAAAAATTGCGATCTGTGTCTTTAGATTATAAGTATGTATGTTTAAGTAATATCTCTTACTTTTTAGTTGATTTAATAAATTAACGTTAATTAGCTGATTTTTTTTTTGGTATTTATTCGACTACCACTTATTTTTCTTTCTGATATTCTACTTAAAAGATGCTCCCTCATTTTTCCAAGGATGAATCAATTTTGTTGTTGTTGTTGTTGTTTCAACATGCGTACCAACAACTTACTACACGTACGTGTCTATTCATTTAATTCAAAGATTGTTTTTATTTTGCTCTGCAAACACAGTCACAAGCTGCAACATGAGCAACAAAGTACTTAATTAAGTATTTTGACTTATTCTAAGAAAATATATAAATTTTACTTTAGCAAATAAAATACTTAGCGCATAAATATTGAAGGTGTCATTTATTAGCGTGAAACCATTACATTTTGCAGCAACTTTGTAACGTTTCCTACATAAAATTCATTTATAAAATATAAAAATATTTAAATCGTTAAATTTTTCCATTTATTCAAATTTTAAATTTTTGCTATTCAAATGTAACATTAAGTATTTCTTGAAAACGTCTCGCATAAAAATAAAAGGCATCAAAAGATTTTCTAAAAACATTTAAGACTTAAAGCAATTTTTAGTAGATTGTCTATATAAAAATACGGACAAGACTTAAACGGAACGAAAAGGTTTTTAACGATTCTTGTTTGCTGAGAGCATGGAATTTGTTTGTTTTCACTTTTAACAAGTAAGAGTGCTATGTTCGGCCGTACCGAAGCTTCTATACACTTCACTTTATGGGACATCGTGACCACCCGTGGTCATACGTCGTGTTTCATTTACTGACATTGTGATCACGGGTGGAAACGTTCTGCATACATCTACCATTGAAATAAAATTAGTTCGGTGCAGGATGTAAACATTTTTGACTTGGACTTATTAATTTGGTCTGGCAAAGCTTAAGAAAATGTGAACTAAGTTTAAGTAAGAAAACCTCATTTTAGCATTCAAAAAGCAAGATATTTTTTATTCTTCTTGTATAGCATTTCAAAAAAAAAAACAGATTTTATCAACGAAAACAAGTCCAATTCAATATAACTATTACAAAAATTCATTTTAGGACTTAAAAAGTAAGATATGTATTATATAAAAAGAAAAGACAGATGAATATAACTATTCTAAAACTATTTAGAAAAAAAAATAAATCTAGATAATGATTTATCTGTGGCTTTGAAAACACACTAAACATATTGCTTCATCATACTGCTCACAAATAGTGTTCACCCTTTTGGCATTTTTTCGCGCATACGCCGCGTTGTGTTTCTTAGACATTGTTTTATAGCATTTAAAACATCTCTTTCTGGTCCTCTCTTTTGACCCTCCAATTCTTTTAATATGTGTTTATGTTGATCTCTAGACGTCTATGGTCGCATTATATCCGCATCTGAATTCAAACAATTAATTCCTTGAATCGCGTTATATTCATCCTTTTTCCATTCAATGAATTAAATAGATGTAAGGCGTTTACAATTGTGGTAGCAGTTATTAGATGGAACAGTAAACGTTTGTACCATTTTACTGTGCGGCGACAGTAGGGAGCATACGCTGCCATCTGATCTGATAAGTCGATAAATGTTTTACCTTTGTTGTATTCTAACACCACAGCTGGTTTGATGCACTCTCTTCCTTTGTTCAAAAAAGTTGTAAGCGAATCGAATAAATATTTCCTCAAAACTTTTTGTTTGGTTGTGAATTTGAATTTATAATTTTGAGAAATTTTCTTTTGTTGAATAAAATAAAATTGTTACATACAAAAGTGGAAATTAGATTAAGTTGGCTAGAGCTACAACGGACGTCATGTAGCAATGTAAAAGAAAAAACATGTTTAAGGTAACCATAATCTACGAGCATCATATCATGATTAAATTATATGGTTGGAATCGAGCCATATTATAAATATAATCTTAATATTGTTATGTTAGAACCATATTATTGTGTAACTTAAAAATAACATTGCACAGTGGGGCAGAATCATAATATTTTGGAAATAACCTAGTCATTTATAAACGGCTGGGCCTATTAATTCAAAATTTTTCACGAACATAACAGAGGAGTACCTGAACTTAAGTTTTAAGGATGGGTAGCATACAACCTCCAGTCTCAAAGTTGGGAACTTCGCACCTGAAAATTCTTTTACAGCTTGCCATTTTATTAGTTTTTTTCTGATTTTTTGATAAATATGGGAATACACACTTAAAAAGCACATAGTTTTGAACGTAAAAATGAATTGAGGTGAATCTTTTTTTGTTTAGTAGGAAATTGCATCATTTATATTCATATACATATATAAAAAAATTTAATATTATAAACAAATTTTTTAATTTGTTGCTGATATCTGAAAATTTCGAAATTTTTTATGAATTAAGCAAATCAAATAAAATTTTCAATGTATGTGTTGTTTCAAGTAAAATAAAATGGCAAAAAATCTGCAATATTAAAAGAAAGGAAATTCCACAATTTACAAAAAAAGACCAAAAATCACAAAATGGGCTAAAGTACACAAAAATGCAATAATTTTGGATTTTTTAAATTGAAAATCGACCAGTTTTGAAGATGCAATCTCCAAATTTGGCTCGCTAACTACTATAAAAGATTTAAAAAAACTGGTAAAAATTGTACCCAATATTTTGAAAAAACTAGACCAGGGTAGCAAAAAATCAAAACTTGTATTTCTTAAAATGCTTATAACTCAATCATTTTTAATTATTATTTGAAAAATTTTGTAGGTATTGACAAGACCTTTAAGACCATGTATAATTTTCAAAAATGAGAATAAAACTGAAGAAATGGCAATCTGTAAAAGAATTTTCAGGTGAGAGTTTCCAAATATTGAGACCACATAGCGCCACCCCTGAAGGGTTTATGGTACCCACCTTTAAAACTTAAATTCAGATAATCCTCTGTCATGCTCATGTCAAATTTTGGATCAATCGGCTAAGTAGTTTATAAATTACTAGGTTATTTCCAAAATAATTCGATTCTGCCCCACTGTGGATTGTAAAATATAAAATTTTATTATGAAATAAATTAAATAAATATAGTGAGAAATATAAAAACATACCTTATTAGTTTTTATAAACATATCTTATAATATAACGCGCAATTGGTTTTTAGCTTCTTTTTAAGCTTTCGATATGGAAATAGAATTAATTCTTAATCATTATTTTTGGAAGAAAACATTGAAATTAGATTCTAATGATTTTAAAAACCTAAAAACAAAACCTCAAAAACCAAACATTATTTGTTTGTTTTTAGTCATAATGTGGTTACATACGAGCAAACCTATCATAATTTGTTTACTAATTATATATTATGGTTATAAATACAATATTATTTTGAAATACTAAAAAACTTTGGTGTGATTTAAAAATTGGTTAGTAACCATTTAATGTAGTAACCATTTAACTATGAAAGAATTACAACTTGTTTATCGTGACCATTGTAATGATTAAAACAACTATAAGTTGTTCATTGCAACCATATATTGTGACAGAGAACATAGGATGGTTTTTGTAACCATACCATAACCACGTTTTTTATCTGCGTGTTTAAACATGTGTATTTTATTTTTGACAGTTTGTAGTCTTTAATGCATCTAGTTTTTAAAACAGAGATCTCGTCTATTTAAGAATAAAACACCTTTTAAAAAATACATGTACATATATATATATGCAATATTATTAATATTAAAAATATATTATGTTAGACTCATGATTTTCATTTGCATAAAAATATTGACATTTTTTATTTCGAAAATTTTTCGTAAAAATTTTTGGAAAAATTTAATTTTTTGTAAAATTTTATTCGAAAAATTTTCGGAAAATTTTTTAAAAAAATAATTTTACACAAATTTTCTGTAAAAAATATCTTTTTGATAACGTTTTGTAAATATAAAAATCCTTAAAAAAATTTCCTCATATTGACCACACACACCCCCCCCCCTCATACTGACTGCTCCTACTTAACAGTGGGCACCCTGTGGGTTAAAGCGATATATTTTAAACACGGTTGCGCAATAGATGCCGCTGATGAATTACTTACTGCGAAATAGCAAATTAAATAAAATTTGTAATTGATTTGTATTTTTTTTTGTGGAATTACATTGCTATTAAAATATTTTACAATACTTTATGTACTTTTCAGAAAAATATGAATTAAAAATCAAAAAATGTAAAAACATGGAATGTCAACAATTTCCCAGAAGCAAGTTTGTAATATAATTAAAATAATGTTATTACGACATGTTGTTTGCAACGAAATTGTTATCTCAGAGATTTTACACCATTTTTTTAAAAATATACACATTTATAGAAAAATCTGACTAGATGCAAATAGATTATTCAGACACGAAATATTTTAAAGGCTGGTTCAAAATTTTACCCTTTATGACAATTTTGATTGGTTTTAATTTTCGTTTTTATGTATTTTTTTCATTTTTAGTTAACCATAACTCGAACGAACCATAACTTCAAATTATTTTATTTTACTACTATCAAATTAAATATCAAATTTTTTGTAAACATTAAAACTGTCCTTTAGGGCGTGAAGGAGATCCTTATGAAGACATTCCCTTTCGCAGATTTTAAAAGTGTATGATATAACAAATTTGCATAAAGTTTCAACAGACTGACACGAAGTACTAAATATTTATTTATTTATTTTTATTTATTAAAAGTCAATAAATTTACAAATTAATAGTTACAATTAGTTATAGGAACTGGCTGCACCGCCCTTCATCCTTAAGTACCAAATAGTCCATTAGCGATCTTTAAGATCTCTCTCTTAAGCTGGAAAAATTAAATGAAATAAAATGTTTTTCTTGTAATACCATGGGAATAAAACAAAATGACTATGTTTTAAAATTGTTTTGCATTTACTTTCGATTTGACAATTGAGAATTCATTAAATATAATTCTTGTTAATATTACTCTAAGGTCCAATTAAACTATAATAATGATCTACTTAATATTAAGGGCTTTATAAAATTTGCTGACAACTTGCCACTTAAGTTATACAGAAAAACGTCCCTCTCATTCCTAACTCAGCAAAACTTAATTTTACAGGTATTAACTTCATAAAAAGTCAAATACATTTCTAAATAGCCTGACATAAAGTTAACGACTAAAAAAAAAACTCATACACATATACTCGTTCTGGCCAAGACGATTCCACAACCTAACTTGTTTATATGAGCTGGTTAAAAACGGCCATAAATTATTGTACAAATGTGGCCCAATCCCTTTTGTTATTGAGGTAATAAATCTTTTCGGTTAACGTGTGCTTAGAATGGTCAGTTTTTCGTTTTTTTTCATTCAAGTCCTTATTTCCACCAGCCCTTAGCAAACATACAAAGTATAAACATTTTCAAAAGGACATCCTGAAGTCCATTGTCATTTTTACGTTGTTTGAAGTATTTTCATTTATTTCTTCTTTTCGTTGTATTTTTTTTTTCTTCTTTTTAGCTGAAAATAAACAAACGAAATTGTAGAATCCAACCAATAAATTGTAATTTTGGTGTATAGTTTAGTCATTCATGAGCAAGGAAGAAAGAAAAACAGCAGCTTTTTTTTATTCGATGGCATCAATTGGATTTGGAAGCTCAATCATCAGTGTTAAATTTATTACTTGTAACGATTGAAGTTTATTGCTTTTATTTGTTTGTATTTCTTCATTTGGCCCATAGAAAGCAACGTCTCATACCCGTTAGCAGATCAATTGATATAGATGCGAGTTGATTGAGTTACGTTTCCTGTGTCCAAATGTGTGTGTTTCAGGTGTGACAATAACCGTAAAAGACTTTGTTAATGTGTGGTCATAAATATTGTATAGGAGTTTAAGTAGTGGGGATCCATAAAAATGTTCAAGATTTATATTTATTTTCAAACATTCCTAATAGATAATGACTTTATCCATGTTGTAGAGTCACATAAAAAGTACCATTAATTATGTTGAGCCATTTAACAAAATATTTCTTAATAAGAAAAATGATAAAATTTCATTTCTTAAGATTTAAGACGGTCCATTTTTCAAAATTTTTTAATATCTTTTTATAGTAAATGTTGAAAGGATATACGTTATTAAAAATAATTCTAGCAAATAAAACCGACTTCAAAACAGATAGAAGGGCACCAATTCTAAACAAAAAATGTAAGAAGTAATCTGTAAAAATTAGATTTAAACAAAATAAAACATGCGCCAAAATTAGAAGGAAAAAAGAAAGACTATGTGAATGTCAAGCCTCTCCCTATTACTGTTCAAAAGTTAAGCTATTTTCACCAGCATCCGCCTTTTATGGGGACACCATTCAAACCTTTGTCTATAACGGTTTCAAAAATAGGGTAAAATAGATTAAATAACATCACCTATTGGGACACCCATTAATTTACAATTTTAAATTAAAGCCTGTTGTTATAGAGGACTTCGCCACAAAGATTCTTTGTAAATTTCAACTATCTGTCTATGACGTTCAAAAGTTTGGCCATATACATAGAATTAAATTAACTATTGGGACACCCTTTTATTTCCAAATTCAAATTTTATACTTTTTGTTATAGCGGACTTAGCAATACAGGTTCTTTGTAAATTTTAGCGGTCTGTGTGCAACTGTTCAATAGTATGGCCATATAGATAAAATTAAATGAACTATTGGAGCACCCTTTAATTTAAAATTTTAAATAATTATACATTTGATTATAAGGCTCTTAGTAATCGACATTCTGTCAAATTTTCAAGGTTTTGTCTATAATGGTTCAAAAGATATGCCAATATAGGTCAAATTACGTCGCCTATGGGGGCACCCTTTAAATTTTAAATTTATTTTTTTTATTAATTTCTGCTGTAGGGAGCAATAGCGACACGCAATTTTTTAAAATTTTTTTATGTTATATGGGGACACCCTTTAATTTTTAATATAATGAACTGTTTTTAAAACGTGACCAAAATGAGAATAAGACAAAACTTTTTTTTTAACCCAACCCAGTTTGAACTGATGTATAGGCATTAGAACTTCTAGACGATTTAAGTCATGATAGGCTGATGTCAGAGTGAGCACTACAAACGAAGCTATAAAACTACGCTACAAACCATTATAAATCACTGCATGTGTTATTCTTATGTATTCGTTCAAAAGATGTTAGAGTGAGAGCAAAGCTTGATGCTGGTTTATACTACAAAGCAGGTTGTGTAATAGTTTGAAGCGCGTTATAGCACGTTGTAGCTTATACTGTTTTGTTTGTTTATTTTTTTACGGTTTTTTGAAATTAAAATTTTGTTTGTAAATAAAGAAATTTAAAATAAAATGTAAATCGATACGGAAAAATTCATTTCGGAAGTATTTACACGTTCTGTCTTTTAGGATCAAGACACTGGGCAGGAACTCGCTATTAGGAAAGAAATGCATTTAAAGTATTAATTGGCATGTAAAATTCTTCGTCTAAGTCCATCGCAAAAAACTGGAAATATTATAAACAACAAAATCGCTTTGCCAATATAGCATTCATTCTGACATCTTGTAGGATTGATATAGCATGAACTATTACTGGTTTTAGCCTCCCTTCGTTTTTTGTGCGCACTCTGACATCAGCCTTAGTAGAGGCATTTTATAAAAATGGTACTTGTGAAGAGTTACGGTTTAAAATTTTGGAATATCAGTTTGCTTGGATGCGAGTGGCGTACACTCAACTTTACCATACCCAATGGAAACAGATAGTTTTATGGATATTTACATATAGAATATAAGTTCAAAGTATATTCGAATCGAAAAATTAATGATTTATTAAGCTCTTCATCCCCATAAACCAAAGGCACATACTAAATTTCAATTTGATAAGCCATACGGTATGACCTAGAGGGCGTTAACAAAATTTGGAAGTAAATAAAATAGCCCTTGCCCCTTCCCGATTATGACCAAAATTTACACAACTCTTCATCTTTATCACCATATAACAAAACTACATACCAAATTTCGTTTTAATATGTTATAAGGTATGACCTGTAGAGCGTTCACAAAATTTGGGGGTAAGGAAACTATCACTTGCCCCCTCCTGATTATGCCCTAAACTATACAGCTCTTCATCTGCATATACAAAAGGTATATACAGCAGACGCTCGCAAATTAGAACCAATTTGTTTTTGAGGCGATTCTAATTTCTGGACGTTTTTTTTCATATACAAAATTGAGTAAATTTACTTCCAAAAACTAAAAAAAAAACAATAAATAGGGAAAAACATACATATATGATTTGGTGATTCTCCTTTTTAGTTTTACTGTGTTCAAACAGAATGAAAATAAATTGGGGATTTCTTGTGTTCAAATAACAGAAGTAAACACGCCCAGAAATTAGAATTTTAAATTCGAATTTCAGAGCGTTTATTGTATTGCAAACACTGATTCTACATTAACGCTAAGATCACATAAGGGATTTGAAAATGGTTTAATAAAAAGTGTTTTTTATAGAGGTATAGAATTTTAAGTTGGCATTACTTTTCAAGATGGCGACCGATTTAACAACTGTCAAGTGATTTATTCTCAGTTTGGTTTGCCAATTCATCATGAATAGACTCTCGCCTGAACAACGCTTGCAAATAGTGTAATTTGGGCCCAAAACGAGATTACCGTTGTTCCCGATTTTCATAAGAGAATGGCTTCGTCAACAAAAAAACTGCCGTATTTGGAGTGAAGGTAATCCTCAAGTGTATGTCGAAACACCGTTACATCCAGAAAAACTGACTGTTTGGTGCGCTTTATGGGCTGGTGCAATCATTGGTCCGTACTTTTTCAAAAACGATGGCCAGAACGTTACAATCAATGGTGATCGGTATAGAGGCGTGATTACTAACTTTTCACTCCTGAATTGAATAACCATGATGTCCAGGAGATGTGGTTTCTACAAGATGGCGCAACATGTCACACAGCGCGTGCCACAATAGATTTATTGAAAGACACGTTTGGTGACCGCCTAATTTCACGTTTTGGATCTGTGGATTGGATTCCAAGATCTTGTGATTTAACACCGCTAGACTACTTTCTGTGGGGCTATGAAAAGTCATTGGTCTATGCGGATAAGCCACAAAAGCTTGACCATTTGGAAGACAACATTCGCCGTGTTATTGCCAATATACGGCCACAAATGTTGGAAAATGTCATCGAAAATTGGACGTCCAGATTGGACTACATCCGCGCCAGCCGTGGCGATCATATGCCAGAAATCATATTTAAAATGTAATGCTACAAGATTATCTTTCGGATAAATAAAATTCATGTCAATCGAATAATCCATCGTTGTTTTATTGCAACTTAAAGTTCAATACCTCTATAAAAAACACCCTTTACTTGAAATGTGATTTTAAGAAATTTTTATTTGCTATTTGTATATTTATGACTATTTTGCATTACCTACCATTATGGCCTAATCTGATGGTGGTCTTACCAATAAGTAAAATTTTGGCATAGCCTAGCGACGTCATTGTACAATACAAGTATTGTAAAATAAGTAGCAGTTTATAGAACATACCCATGTTCTAACCCCTTTTTTGGGGGTAATTTAAAGACGATCAAACTTCTGACACTATTGGTGCCTTCTGTTGATAGTGCAATGGCACACTTGACAAACCGTATACCATCCGTGCAAACATTGGGCCAAACACGTACACCGCGAAGGCGCACGTGCTGGGAAATTTTCATAAGGGCTTCGCCCTCTGAATGGTGGTGGTTTAGTTTATAAAATCACTAGATAATAGTGTTTTGATGATGCAATTTATTTAAAAATTATCAGACTTTAAAATAAATAATATCAAATTAAATAAAAAATAAATTAGTCAAGCGCGAGTTACACTCACACACGTAGGGTTCCGTACTATGTTCAGTATAATTTAAAAATTCCAGTTGTTTATTTCTTTTTGTCTTATGGAACACCCTTAAATTTTAAAATTAAAGTAATATTCGCGAAAATTGCATCATAATTAGAACACCCTTTAAATTTTAATATGTAATTGATTTTATAGCGGCCATGGTAATACACTTTCTAAAATATATATATAAAATATCAGGAGCCTACCTATTGCGGTTAAAAAAATAAGGTAATATTCGTGAAAAACACGTTACTAATGGACACACTTCAATTTTAAGTATTTGTTATAGCGGCCGAAGTAATACATTTACTGTAAACATTTCAAGAGGGTATCTATTACGGTTTATAAAATCTTGTCACTGTCGGAACACCCTTTAATTTTATTATTCATTATAGTGGCCATGGAAACTTCCTTTCTATAAATATATTAAGAGTCTACTTATTACGATTAAAAAATAAGTCACTATAAGTGAAAAACATGTCACTGTCGGAACACCCTTTAATTTTTAGTAATTGTCATATCGGCCGTGGCAACACATCTTCTGTACAGAATTTCAAGAGTCTACCTGTTACGGTTCAAGAAATAAGGCTTTATACATGCAAATCACGTAACTGGCGGAAAACCCTTTAATTTTTATTATTTGTTATAGTGGACATAGTTATACACCTCCTGTAAAAATTTCAAGATTCCAGCTATTCATTCAAAACTTAGGATATATACATGCAAATCACGTCACTATTGGAACACCCTTTAATATTTAAGTTCAATTTTGTATACTTGTTTATAAAACAAACATAGTTTTAATTACAGTCTGCAAATTGTAAGTGGTTTCCTCTTACAGCTCAAAACAAAAGACATAAACGTAAATAACACGTCTCTTTTGGAACACCCTACGTTTTAGTATTTTTTGTTATTGTGGCCGCAGTTATACACTTTTGGTAGAGTCTACCTATTATGGTTCAAAAGGCCTTACACATACAAAGCACACCACTATCGGAACACCCTTTAATTTTTAGGTTTATTTTTTTAGACTTGGTTATAAAGCGAACTAAGTTTTAATTACTGTTTGTAAGAAATAAACACATATTCGTAAATAACACCTCTCTATCGGAACACCCTATATGTTTTAATATTTTTTGCTATAGCGGCCATAGTTATATACCTTTGGTAAAATTTTCAAGAGTCTACCTATTATGGTTAAAAACTTAGGCCTTATACATGCAAATCACTCCACTATCGGAACACCCTTTAATTTTTAGGTTTATTTTATTCAGACTTGTTTATATAGCGAACTAATTTTAATTTAGTGCTTGCATATTTTTAGTGAATTCCTCCTACAGTTCAAGAAATAAGCACATATTCGTGAATAACACCTCTCTATCGGAACACCCTATAAGTTTTAGTATTTGCTAATATAGCGGCCAAAATTATACACCTTCTGTAAAAATTTCAAGATTCTACCTATTATGATTCAAAACTTAGGCCTTATAAGTCAAAATAACACCACTATCGGAACACCCTTTAATTTTTAGGTTTATTTTTAGACTTGTATATAAGGCGAACTACGTTTTTATTACAGTTTGTAAATTTTTAGTGTATGCCTCCTACAGTTCAAGAAATAAACACATTTTCCTAAATAACACCTCTCTATTGGAACACCCTATAAGTTTTAGTATTTGTTGCTATAGCGGCAACAACTATACATCATCTGTGAAAATTTCAAGAGTCTACCTATTACGGTTCCAGAGATAAAAGGCGCTGACAGACGGACAGACATTGTAGCGAAAACAATATGGTTGTGTTTTTACACTTTGTGTACGGAACCCTAAAAACAGCTTAGCTGATGAAGGTGGCTGAAATTTTTAGCTGATATTAGGCGAACCCTTCGGCGGCGGTTAACTGTTTCGGCGGTGGCTAATAGCCGGCTATTATCCGATCGGCTTCGCGCTCTGTAAACGATATACCCTTGTACAGTATATCTATTACAAGGTTACCCCCGAGGGTTCCAATTGTCACTGCAGGAATGGTAAATGCTTTGACGCGGTTCACTCGGGGAAAATAGGGGCACCAGACGCTAGGGCTCCTAGAGCCTAAATCTGGAAGAAAAGGTCTGTGTGTTAAAACATACGGGTCCTCTTCGAGGCCCGACCAGTGCCCTAAGGACTGGTACCACGGGAATCGGTGGCCCCACAAAGAGCCTATTCTCTCTGTGACCGGTTATTGGTGAGGTCTCCTTCGGGGGTACACGTGGTGGTTGTGGTTTAAGATCGATTTATGTAGGTAAGGTGCAAGGTCGATCAAGTGTGCTGTTGCACTCTCAACAGACGGAGTTTGGATAGTCTCCAAACCCCTAAGCAAGAGGTTATAATGTGGATCTAGGCTTGCCTTGGAAAGGCTTGCCATATTATATAAATTGCTACTCACTGTGACTGTATCACACACAAAAAGCGATTGGTGGCAATCGTAAAGTGTTGTTATACTACACAATGGGGGCGCTAGTCTACGCCTAAGTTTCACTCTGTGGTAAGACCACCGTGAGGTTAGGCCGAGTAGGCAGGTACTCACGTTAATCTTGTTCCACAATCTATTACAAGGTAATAGCAATAATTGCATGATTATTTTGTATGTAAAATCAATTTCTTTATTTATATTTTAAGAATATTAAATTTATTATTTTTAGATAAATAAGAACTTGATTATTTTTATACTTTTTAGTTCGTAGTAAATGTTTTAAATAAAAGTGACCGACATTGACAAAGAATAGTTTTTGTTTTTAATTTCAACTAATTACTTTTAATGAAAGTTTTTATAAAGTGTCGCAACTACTTTTTGAGGGTCTTTCAAAATAAAATTTATTGCACTTGGTTGAAAATAAAATATTTAGTATTCAGTATCTTTTTTCTAAAATTTTAAATTAAGAACAAGCAAACAAAAACTGTCGCTAATAAACATTAGACGCACATTGTGCTTGTCATTTCTTAATTGTTTTAATGATGATATTGTCTCTAAATCTATTGCGTCGTCTGTAAATGTTTTGTTACAACATCGACTAATGATTGTGATGATTTTGTAAAGTTTTCATTTTACAACAAATAAAAATAATAATAAAAGATTATGTGAAACCATAAAACAATTCAAATTTATATTGCAGAAAAGAAAAACAAACGTTGAGTTGAATTTACTCCAAAAAAGCTAAAGTGGAGGTTTAGTAGTAACATTAAATGAAAATAATAGCATTGCAGTTTGTTTATAACAAACTTTGTTTTTATTAGATTAGATATTGTTAATAGTAGATTTCACCTAATACTATTTAAATTCTACAAGTTTCAATATATATATATATATATATATATATATATATCATATATTCAATATATGTATATATATATATATATATATATATATATATATATATATATATATATATATATATATATATTATATATATATATATATATATATCATATATTCAATATATGTATATCTGTTTATGAAGGGAATATAATCAGATTTTAATGTTATTTTCTAACAAAAGAGATTTTTTCATATATCATTTGAAGAAATCCGGACCTAATAGCTCTCTTTGCAAATTAGGTTTTACTATTAAAATATTTCTCTAACTTTTTTATTCCAATCAAAAACATATAAGCTAAATACAACCAGAGGATTTTCTAAAAAAATAGCTGTAAGATATAGAGATGGTCTTAAGTAGATAGGACCTAACACGGATTTTTTGCAAAATTAAGTTTTCATTGATTCCAATAAATTTCACATAAATACACCTCGTCATAAAATTTTGATCGCAATAGTGTGAAAATAACGCTTTTACAAAAAAAAAACATCCATTTCGAGGTACTTTTTTCGAAGCCTTTTTTTTTGACAGATCACGTGTGAAGCGTGTTATGCTGTCATGTTATTTTTGTTAGTATTGTTTGGCATATCATAATGGAAAGACTTACACCTGAATCGCTTCGCTTAATGGGCTCTTGAAAAGCAACGGTTTGGTATGGTTTGTGGGCCGTTGGAGTCATCGGTCCATATTTCTTTAAAAATGATGCCGGTGCGAACGTAACCGTCAATGGCGACCGTTATCGTGCCATGATAGCCGACTACTTGATGCCTGAAATTGAAGCTCTTGATCTCGGCGACATTTGGTTTCAGCAAGACGGCGCCACTTCCCACACATCGCATCAATCAATGGACTTATTGAGAGAAAATTTCGGTGAGTATATAATTTACGTTTTAGGCCGGTCGATTGACCACCAAGATCGTGTGATATCACACCGTTAGACTTTTTCCTGTGGGAATATGTAAAGTCTAAAGTTTAAGCGGACAAACTCGCTTCGATTCAGCCCTAGGAAAACATCAAGCTTTCGAATGCCAGTTACCAGTCGAAATACTCGAACGAGTCATCGAAAATTGGACTCAACGGATGGACCACCTGCGACGTAGCAACGGCCATCATTTGATAGACATAATCTTCAAAAAATAAATGCCAAAGATAAAAAATTTCAAATGACAATAAACATTCTCCATTAAATTTGTATTTTCTTTGTTTTTCTTTAAAAAAGTATTGAACCTCGAAATGGATCACCCCTTATTATGTTTTTATCTTCTCCTGTAGAATTACAATTATTTGATTTAGGGCCTTTCAACTTGAGAAACGATATATTCAATAGCTGCTGGCTAAATGGGCAGGAATACGAAGGGTGTATGATCGAAATCTGTATAAGAGTTTATCTAAAAGTTATTTGATATCCATTTGAACGCCCTTTTATTATGAAAAGACCAACGATGAGCGAAAGATTTATCCCAAAAAATGAAAGGAAAGAGGTAGTCGCTTAGGTGAGTCGTTTAGGTGTTTTCTTGCACAACGCCAGACTAGCATTTTAAGTTGTGAAAATTTGCATAGATGTGCACCTTTAGAAACACCCTATATATTGATAACACCTACCATCAATAATATTAAAACATAATATTTGTAATTTTGAATTTTTTTCGGTTAAAATTCGATTGCACTGTAACAACAAATGAATCATATCATAAAAGTGTAACAGAGCCGTGTCTGTACAATAAATATTTCTTGAAAATGTTTCTGTTGGTGCAGATAAATATCAATATGGAATACAAAACCCCAATTTTTAGAATTCTAATAAAATTTTGTGGGTACACGCTGAGAAAAAACATGGTCACAAGAACCATCTTATGTTCTCCGTTGTGATGAACGACTTATATTTGTTTAAATCATTACTATGCTCACGACAAACAGGTAGTTGTTACTATTTGATCATTAAATGGTTACTACACCCAAAGAATACAACATGGTTGGTTTGAAATATATAATTTTCAAACCAAATTCACATGAAATTATGCCCATTTGCTTTATTTCACAGCTTTGGTAAAATGTTGCCAGAAACATTTAAATGTTTTTTACAGTAAAAACTAAGTCAAACTTCTGAAACATTTTTTCATGACTTTTTAATATAATTTTTGAAAGGATGTAGTTTGACGGCATTCCACACGAAAAACTGGACAGACGTTATCTTTCAAAAAATAATAATTTATGAATTTAGTCATTTCTCATATCGAATATATAAAAAATAAACTAATAAATAATCCTTCGTTTGATTTTATGTTATGCGTATATCAACAAATAAGGTATGTATCTCTCACTATATTTGTTTAATTTATTTCATAATAATTTTTTTTTATTTAACAATGTTGAGTGCCTCGATATACTGATTAGTAGCGCGCTAGTCTATCAGTCTGGGGGTTGCAGGTTCGATTCCTGCCAAAGACTCTGGGTGTTTTCTGCAGACAAGCAAAAAGCATCGCAGGTTGTGTTGTCTTAAAAAAAACATACGTTAGCTTTCCCTCACATCTAAATGGCTGCATAGTCTGTGGTTTATTTTTTCACCATTATGAAATGGCAAAAAACTCATCCGTATTGTGATTAAATATTGCAATGAAGTTATTGTACTCACGCATTCTTAATTTTATTTTCGCAATTTTTGGTAGTATCGACTTTATTCGGCCATCTAGAAAAATCAACATCACTAGACCTTGTAAAACTCAAAAATTTTAAAAGAATTTACAGAATTGTATGCTGTTAATTACTGTCAACACCAAATAAATGACACTGATAGCTAAATATTTTCTACTAGCAGGAACAGATTTATTATAACCTCGTCGTCATCATCCTGACAATAATATCTTGCTGAATTTTACTACTCTTCCTTTAACTGTGCTGCACATATGGTTTATATATTTCTCTAGGTAATTACACGGGATGTTCCAACATAGCTTTTATACAAAATTCTATTATTGTAGAGTTCTGTAAATAGTGTCTAAAATATTCCGTTTATAAAAATAAAAGGTGCTGCCAAGTTTCCGGTATCATGAAATCGGTAAAATTGCGTACTCTTACTTTTTATCTCTATTCTCTCTGGGAAAAGTAAATTCTATATTTAAAGGGGGGTACTTAAACTACCTTCCACGACATTTTTTGAGAACAGACAGATAAAGATACCAAAAGTTGTTGTTTTGTATTCCATATAGATTACTATTTGCACAACGAACAACATTTTTAAAATATGTTTAACGTACAGTAGGGTGGAACGAAATGATATTTTTTTCATTTTCTATATGTAATAGTGATAAAAAGTTGCCATTGTTAATTCAATTGTAAAGTTTGAATTCGATTGGAGTAGGGTAAGAGCTGCCGCATATCCAAATATATTGAAATTTTGCAAATTTCAATACAATTTGCGAAAACTGTATAATAGAAATAAAAGGAACACTTTAAGTACACTAAACAAGTCTTAGTCAAAGAAAAATCATTATAATACCATATCTACACCTACCTTACTACAACAATGAAAAACAATAAATTAACAAATATTTTTCATGTTTTATACCCCATTTAGTTACTAAAACGTTAAAAAAGGGTTTACAATGACGAATGACAACAAACTTGCATGTTTTGCATTATTTTAGGCGTAGTTTTAATGAAATTGAAATAATAAACATAATAAATCATCAATAAAATAAAAAATATATAACTCTGTAGGATTTAAAGACAAAAAATTGTGTTTTTCCCACCTCAAGATGTGGTTCTATCATAATACATCTTTGTAGAATAACTCACATAAAAGACCAAATTTTAATCACTATCAGAACAGGTGATGTGGTCAAGATTTGTGTCGATACCTAGCCGTAGGCCCTTATTCGACGGGTGGTCTTACCACCGAGTGAAATAAAGACATAGACTAGCGCCTCCACTGTGTAGTAACGGCACACCCTACGATACGTGCCCTGTGTAAGAGGCACGATATACGCATTTTAGGTATGTCGCACAGTCACAGTGAGTAGCAATTTTTAAAACATGGCAACCCATGGACCCATGTTCTAACCTCTTGCTTAGGGGTTGAAGATTATCCAACTCCTTCGGTTGAGAATGCAGCAGCACATTTTGATCCACAATGCACCTACCCTGCAGACATCGATCTTAAACCACAACCACGAAGTGTACCCCAGAAGGGAACCTCATCAATAAACGGTCACATAGACGGGAGGGTCTCTGTGGGGCTACCGATTCCCGTGGTACCATAAAACAACAGATCTTTTCTTCCATATTCGGGCTCAAGAAATCCTAGCGTCTGGTGCCCCTATTATTTTCCCGGTGAGCACCGCGTCAAGGCATTTTAGAATGTACTGCAATGACAAATGGTAGCCCCTCGGGGAACTAGAACAGGTAATGATGTGTTACTAGATTAGCGTGGGCTCCTGCCACGGTGGCTCTATCCCACGGTGCTCCAAACACCGAGTGAAATAAAGACGTAGACTAGCACCCCCATTGTGTAGTATAACAACACTTTACGATTGCCACCAATCGCTTTTTGTGTGTGATACAGTCACAATGAGTAGCAATTTATACAATATGGCAAGCCTTTCCAAGGCAAGCCTAGATCCATATTATAACCTCTTGCTTAGGGGTTTGATGACTATCCAAACTCCGTCTGTTGATCGACCTTGCACCACATCTACATGAATCGATCTTAAACCACAACCACCACGTGTACCACCGAAGGGGACCTCACCAATAACCGGTCACAGAGAGGATAGGCTCTCTATGGGGCCACCGATTCCCGTGGTACCAGTCCTTTGCGAACTGGTCGGGCCTAGAAGAGGACCCGTGCATTAAAACAACAGACCTTTTCTTCCAGATTTAGGCTCTAGCAACCCTAGCGTCTGGTGCTCCTATTTTCCCCGAGTGTACTCTACCAACGTTCAAGCCTAATGTCCTGTTACAGTTTTATTGTATGTATAGACTAGCTGAGCCCGCCACGTCGTAGGCGACCTGACAATAAGTTGGTCTATTTTTCTTGAAAGTACTCCACACCAAATTTTAAGAATCTTACTTTTTTAAGGCTTCAGTTTTGGTTTATGTATTTTTTTTATATATAGGTACCCATCCCTGCGCATTTACTTAGGAATAAAGACTTTATATAAAATTCTAAAAAATTATGTAAAATACTAAAAATATGTAGTATTTAAAATATCCCGCTTTCAAAAATAAAACGTACTGTCAAGTTTGCAGTAACTTTAAATCGGTAAAGTAGTATTTTATTTTTGAACCGAGATACTAAGGTACCTCCTCAGAAAATTGTTTTAAAACTCATCGAGTAGTTTTTACGTGATGCGAACGCAGACAGACAAAACTTTCTGTTTTGTATTCCCCACTTCGATTACCATCTGCACCAGCAACAGAATTTTCAAAAATATTTCATGTAAAGAAATGGTTATGTCACAGTTTTATTATATGTGTAGAGTGTTATTGATCGATCATTGTTATTGTTTTATTTTTAGGATTGAAATTTAATACCAAAATTTTAACTACATATAAAATTAATAAAGTCAGCAGAAATCAGTGAATATTTTAATTGCAAATATTGTTTTCTTCGCATCTTATGAGACACAATACAAAAATTGTTTCTGAATATAAATTTATTACAATATTTAAACTATATGCAAAATTTATTTATTTTAACAAATGCCGTTTTCTGCAAGTCAAAATTTAAGCAATTCCTGCTACTTTTAGTTTAACACAATTATAAATCCTTTCTGCCAGCAATTTGTAATCAAAATGTTTTACCTCAATTAAATTACAAAAACAAAGTTAATTCGTAAATATTCAGAAAACCCTTATAAATGAAAACAAAAACTAAAATAAAAATAAAATCAAACTAAGCTAAACAAAGTAGTTTGTTTCGCAAACAAGTAGTGGAAATAGCCACAAAATCAAGATATTATTTAGTTTTCCCAAAATAAAAAGAAAGTAAAAAAGTTGATTTTACACTTTGATGATTTTTTACTCAAACTTTTCAGCTTGATAAAAATTGTGCTTAAACATTTACAGTTAAAATCAACATGCACACATATGAATGTACGTACAGCCTCTAATATATGATTGTGCATATGTGTGAGTGATTTTAGTCCATTTTATTTAGAAACAAAATTGCACCATCATTTTTGTACACGGATGATACGGAAAATTTGATGCTTTTAGCTTAGATTTTTATGTTTCTGACATGTGTCACTCTTGTTACCCGGCTTTCGTACGAGTAAAATAGCAAAGATTTCCTAGATTTTTCTCTCATACAAACTATAACGCTTAGCTGTCACTATGTGGTCTATGGTTTTATCTCAGGATTTTTATTTTACACATACAAACATTTGTATATAGAAGTGAGTTGGAAAAAAAAAAGAACAAACCTACATGCGGGATAGTTATTTTTTTTTTTTTTTTGATTTTTCTGCTTCATACTTTGCTTGAAGACTGACCGTCAGTGCCAAAAAAAAGAAGAAATATAGACAAAATTTCATCCAACAACGAAAAACGAGAAAATGTTGCAAAATTTGCATTTTCTAAATATTGTCTAGAGTGCTTTAATAGAAAATCTTTTTTATTTTTATTTTTTTCTGCAACAAAGAAGCAAATAACAATAACATGAAAAATAACAATTTTATTGTTATTGCAAGTTTTTGTGTCCGAGTATTTGTGTGTTGCATTTTTTGTAACAAACATGTTAAATGGCTTAGTGACGATCATTTTGAATGATTTGTTGGATTAGTGTGGGGAGTTTTAATACAAGTCATGGTAACTTTATTTATCTGTAATAAACAGCAAGTTTTAGAAAAAAGTATAGTTTTTCATTAAGTTTTTTTTTGAGGAAAAAAAAATAAAACAAAATATTGGTTGGTGTTATAAAAATATACAAACGTTTGTCAGACTGTGGGGTATTAATGCAATTATGGAAAGAAACGCTACATAATATTAGGTGACCATAGTTTTAATTATTGTGCATAATTTTAATTGGACTGCTTTTTACGGTTCCAAAAAGAGGCACATATACTTGAAAGCTACATCACTATCGGAACACCCTATAGTTTTTAGTATTTAGCATTAGTTATTGTTATGGTTATAGTAATACAAAAATTTTAAACATTTACGGTTTTGTAACGAAAATAAGAGGGTTGTTTTTAACCTTTATGTACGGAATCCTAAAATGAATCAGAGAAAATATTGTTTTCTATATTTTTTTATTTATAAAACTATCATCAACAATTTATATAATACAGTTTTGGGTCAGGATTGGACGAAAGCGAAAACTTTGTTATATGTTCTCACATTTTTAATTTAAAAAAGCATTAATTTAAAAAAAAAATTATCTGTACTTTTATTATATTCTGTACTTTTTAGAACTAAGTTAGGTTTCTTTAAATATATCTAAATAATAGAAACGGATCGCTGATGTCTTATTGACCTGTCACTTATGCAGTTATCCAGCTGAAGTTGCTTCTAGTATATCTAAGCACCTTACGGACTTTTCTGCCAAGGGGCTCTTTGCGCACCATTCGAACCTGTCTACATGTAGTACCCTCCCTTCTCCTGTTCAGGTATGTGTTTCTTAAACGTGTATCATTAAAGTTAAGAACTTTTGATTTGATTCTCGTTTATTGTTTTTATAAACGTATTTATTATCTGTTCCAAAAAGATGCTATATATGAAATGAGAAGGGGTTTTTAATGGAATACTTTGAAATGTTTTTTAATATTTTAAAGGCTTTAATTATCATCATTAGCATACCTGTATATAACAGAAGAAATTTCGCTACATTACACAGGTATCTGAAGATGTTGATCAACAGGATTTTCACTTACCTGTGTATCACCTTCTATCACTTTTGAGTTTCCATAGGGGACTACAAAATGGCTGAGCTCAAAGATTTTTTCCGGCATTTTAATTCGATACTTTGTTTCCTTGACAGTAAAACTGATGCCATGGCGGAAATGGTTGTAAACATAATTTTGCTAGGAATGAAAGCTTTTATTCCATCAAAGCAAATTTCGATTAAACCTAGATCGAAATCTTGTTTTAATCAGACGTGTAAAAATGCAGTTAGATTCAGAGAGGAAGCATTCAGTGCCTGGCGTAAAAATAAAGCGCAGACACTGATTTGCCACTCAAAAGAGCGAGATCTTCGTGTGCCAAAGTACTTAGGCGTGAAAAAGGTCTACGCGACGAGCATCTTCGTGCTAAAGTTCTTTCTGCCCTTCGGGGCAGTAAGAGCTTTTGGTCATTTGCCAATTCCGACTCTTCTGAAGGATGACCAAATATTCACTGACCTGGCTGATAAAGCTAACCTTCTGGCTGGTCAATTTGTAAGAAATTTCTACTTGCCGGAAAGCAACCAGCCACTACCCGTGATTGACAGAGTATCAGTAACTATGCCAAAGATATTCTTTCGAGCACGTGAAGTTAAAAAGGTCTTAGCAAATCTTAATATTAACAAGTCTTCTGGGCCGGATGACATTCCAGCACTGGTCTTCAAAAAATGCTCTTCGACGCCTTCGACGTCCATTAGAGACTCTTTTCAGCACCTTGTATCATGCTGGTGAGTTTCCAATGTGCTGGAAGTTAGCTAATGTAACGCCAATGCCCAAAAAAGGAGAGGCTAACAACCCTGAAAATTAACGCCCAATTGCAGTCTGTTCTACTCTTTCTAAGGTAATGGAATGTATGATAAATTTTAATCTTGTCAAGTATCTGCAGTCCAACAGCTTACTTAGCGACCGCCAGTATGGTTTTCGTAGGGGGCGCTCTACAGGGGACTTGCTGGCTTTCCTTTCGGAAAGATGGTGTCAATCCATTCACTATTTCGGCGAAAGTAAGGCGGTGGCTCTAGATATCTCCAAGGCCTTTGATAGAGTGTGGCATGGTGCACTTCTGTCAAGACTTATTGGTTTTGGTGTCGGTGATAGCTTTTCTCGATTTATATCGAGCTTTCTCAGGGATCGCACTATACAAGTTGTTATAGATGGGATTTCATCAAACGAGTTCAAGATTAATTCAGGGGTACCGCAAGGCTCTGTTCTTTCTCCTACCCTGTTTCTTATTTTTCTAAATGACCTTCTCTGTCAAACTTCCAAACCTATCTACTCTATCTGCAGACGGCCGAGCCTTTTAGAGATTGGGACCAAGCGCCAAAACATGAAAGATACGCTCAATCACGATCTCGTAACAATATCCGGGCGAATAGATTCGACTTTAACGCTCGTAAGAGCGTATGCTCACACACCGGCGTTCGGCCGAAAAGGCTGCTACATCTGTAATTATGGGTGGTATAAGTATTAAAGAATCAGAAGGTCTTGATGTTCTTGGCATGAAAATCCAGTGTGACGTACGATGGACTAAGCACATTTTTCAAGTCTCAAAAGAAGCCTTGAAGTGTCTCCGTTTTCTCAAACGGTGTAAAACATATTTCACCTCATCTGATATCCTTACTATTTATACCACTTACATCCGGCCAAAAATGGAATACAACTCTCATGTATGGGCCGGTGCTCCAAAGTCTGTTTTGGTGTTGTGTTTCGCTGTTTTATCGCTACTACAATGGAATGTGCTCTGATGAAATTAGGGAACTAGTTCCCGATATCCGCACGTTTTCGCGCACAACACGCTTTTCATTAAGAGCTCATCCATTTGTGTTCGATTGGCCAGTGGATCGGATAATGAATTACAGAGAAAATTCGTTTTTTAGCCGTACAATTCGCTTGTGGAATCATCTTCCTACAGAGGTCTTACCTGTCACTACAATGTTGGAAAATTCAAATCGAATGTCCACTCCCTCTATCCTCCTTCCCATAATCTAATTTCCTAGTTCTGGCACAATGCTTTGCATGAGTAGGGGTCATCCCCTGAGTGCTGGTCCGAACATAAAAAAAAAAAAATATTAAGCAGATTAAATTTTTATTTTTAATTTTAACACTTAATAAAAGCAAAAACAAAATCACTCTTTTTTGTTTTAGAATTGGTAAATCTATTTAATTTCAGCTGCTCATTATTTTGTAACTTAAAACAAAATCAATACACTGAAAATTTATTTAATCGCTAAAGAAATTTTCCTGCAAACAATGTAACTCCTGAACGAATATTTAACGCTGTCCCCTGTAAAAAAAAAAAAAAAAAAAAATAAACACGTGATATTTAATCACTGTCATGTCAGTGTCACTTTGCTAACGAATCAAAATTATCGTAGGGGTGTGCGTTGGGGAGTAGTCATGATGAAATCGATATTGTGGATGACAGATTTGTATACGTTTTTTCTTTCTACGTCTTGTTGTACTTTTTTTTTTTGTTACGATAAAAGGTAATTAAAGTACGTTCAAAACCATTAACTTTGGCTTCTTTGCTCCAGCTCGTGTTTTATATGGCAGTGTATTTTTATAATCTTTTAGTGGTTGTATATATTTAGGTAAAAAGTTAAATGTTTGTTTTTCTTTGATAAATATAAACACAACAGCAACAACATTAACAATTTTAATGTTTAAGTAGAAAAATCTGCACTTGACTGCCACCTACAAAAATCACAAAACAAAAGCAAAAACAACAATCACTGCAACAAAATATTTTGGTAAACACAATAAGTCAGTCGCATTTGTTGTTTTTGCTGCCGTTGATTTTCGGCTTTCATTGTTAAAGGTTAAAGATGTCATTATGAGGTTTGGAGGACAAAAATTGTATGTGTATGAGTCTTGTATGATGACATGTTTGCTGATTTCATTTTAAAAGATGACTTGAACATTTAAAAAGGACAATCATGACTTTTCGTTGAATATCGAGACAATTTAACAACAACAGTAATGACAATGGCAACAAAAATGATTGATGACACATTATTGACATTATGAACACAAATCAATACATGCATGTGTGCATACTTTGTTATCGTAGTTACAACCAGAGATTAAAAAGAATAATAACTTTAAATATCAGTAAGACTATTGTTGCAATCCATAACAATTGTTCTAAACGGTTGCACTGGCAAGTCTTAACCTTCCTGACTATTTTCATTTTTGTGCGACACATTCGCATTTCTCGGTCTCTCAGACCGATTTTAAGTATTTTTCGGTATCTCAAAACTATTCTAAAATTCTCAAAACTTGTGCAGTGGACATATTTTACAAACTAATCTGAAATAACTGAAGTAAGAAAAAAACAAAATTAAGCTTTTTTAGCTCACAGCATCAATTTATATTTCATCACAATAATTTGGCATTTTTGATCCTAGACCTATAATAAAAATAAAAAAAAAAATTCATTCACAAAACATAACATTTATAAAATGTTGTTTTTCTATTAACATAGATTTTAGAAGTAAACAAAAAAATAAAATGAATTCAAGAAAAAACAGGAACACTAAAAAAAAAATTAATTTTAAAATGCTTAAAATATATGCCTCTTTATGTGGTTAGTCTCTGTAAATTTCAATCAGTCGTTAGAGCTTGTGGCTGGATTCAGCGTCCTGTAAATCTTCAACATCACTTTCCTTGGAGTCTTCTTGTTCAGTATCCGTGTTTGCTTCATACACATCAATATTATATTCGTATTCAGTACCACTTTCCACATCAGAATCTAGATCTGAATCGATTTCATTCAGAATAGCTCTTATGCGCTCAATATCTGCCATATCTAAAGAAAATCTCACGATAATTAACTTTAAACATAATTCTTTTTTTAAATCATATAAACTAATCGCTGATTGTCCATTTTCACCAAAAAATTTCCAATTTAGCAAAACCAACTTACCTGTCGAAAATGTGACACTTAACTATAAGTCGGTCTCACAGACCGTCTGATTAGCAATCACCGGTACAACACTTCAACTCAAACGCACTTGTTACACTAAAGGTTGCATAATGAGAAAAAATTAAGATACTGAGAGAATGATGGAGTTGCCATTTTTTGTTTTCGCGAAATTAGCACAAAAGTGATTCATAGGTCTCACAGACCGACGAAATGGTCAGGGAGGTTAATTGTCCGTGTTTGTTCCAGAGGCCAAGTGCAAAACTTGTTCAAAAAAAAAAACCTTCCCCTCTAACCAAAAATGATTTTCTTCATTTTCATCACTGAATGGGATATTGCCTCAGCTTTTAACTTAGAAAAAAATCAAAGGCGGCAAAATAAAATTTTACAGATTATTACATTCCCATCCTAATATATCATAAATTAACAAAGATCTAAACGTTAAAACAAAAATAGCGAAATATGCAGCAATAAACTAAATGATTGTTGTTAAATTCAACTAAAAAGGAAGGATAATATTTTTCTTGACCAAAAATCAGATAGATGACCCGTAACTGATAACAGCATTATACAGTTTTTGTCTAGTACTGGCTCGACTTAAGTATATATTTATTACTGGCTGTGCCTGCTAAGTCGAAGTCGTTCTGCCAACATTTTTTTCGATTTTGCTTAGAAAGTAATCCACGCCAAGTTTTAAGACACTTACTTTTATAGTGCTTCAGATATGGTTATTAATTAACTTTATATAGAGGTAGGGTAGTTACTCAGGAACATAGGCTTTATATAAAATTCTAAAATTTATATAACATTATTATATTAATGCAGAGTTCTGTAAATAGTGCTTCACATGCCCCATTTGCAAAAATAAAAGGTGCTGTCAAGTTTGCAGTACCTTGAAATTGGTAAAATTGCTTAGTTCCCCTACATTTTCTCTATTTTCTCTTGGAAATAAGTAATTTTTGGGAAAAAAAAAGTATCCTACACAGGAACCGATATACATTTTATCTTATTTAGTAGTTTTTACGTGATGCGAACACAAGCAGACGGACAGACAAGGAGCCAGAGAAAAAATCCAAAAATTGTTGTTTTATATCCCAGTTCGATCGCTATGGCTGACTTCCAAAATGTATCAATAGAAGGTCAGCATACTTTTGTGCTACCTCTTTAGAAAACTAACAGTTGCACAGAAAATAATCTAATAATATTTCCATATTACACCACTGAAGCATACATATACTATACATTGCAAAATCGATTTTTACCACCTGAGCTATTCTTATACCTCGATAGTTAAAGTTATTTGTAAAACGTAAATGGTATCCCCATACTTTACCACAGATATAGAAGGACTAAATATAAAACTATCCTTTGTAAAGAACGAACAAATGACAACCATAGATTAGACACTAGCATTTACTCAAGTGAATGAACAGTCAACACTAATAAAAGAAAGTATTGGTGGCTAACTGAATAACATATCCTTGTTACTTATTTTATCACTTGACTGTTGCTTTAATCACATCCTTACAATATAAAGGATAATGTTTTTTTAATTTTTTCATTACAAGAACTATATTACGAGTACTATACATTTTTGTATATACTTATATTTTATTAGCTTTGAAATTTATGTCACTGTAAATCATGAAAAATAACGCGTGATCGATTTCGAGATTCTCTACTTTTTTAAGAAAGAAAAAACACAGAAAATTCAAATCTAATGCAGAATGTTTATTATCATTTGAAAGAACATTCTTTGGGATTTATTTTTTGAAGATTATGTCTATCAAATGTTGGCCGTTGCCACGTAGTAGATGGTCCATCCGTTGGGTCAAACTTTCGATGACTCGTTCGACTCGTAACTGGCGAATGACACGCGTTATGTTTTCCTCCAAGGCCTGAATCGAAGCGATTTTGTCCGCATAAACTTTAGACTTTACATATCCCTACATAAAAAAAGTCTAACAGTGTGATATCACACGATCTTGGTGGTCAATCGACCGGCCCAAAACGTAAATTATATACTCACCCAAATGTTCTCTCAATAAATCCATTGATTGATACGATGTGTGGGAAGTGGCGCCGTCTTGCTGAAACCAAATGTCGCCGAGATCACGAGCTTCAACTTCAGGCATCAAATATTCGGCGTCATTGATGGTTTCGTTCGCACCGACATCATTTTTAAAGCAATATGGACCGATGAATTTACCGGCCCACAAACCACACCAAACCTTTGGTTTTTTCTGGATGAAGTGGCAGCTCTTGAATCTCTTCAGGTTGCTCTTCTTTCCAGAAAAGGGCCTCATCGCTAAACAAAATTTGCCGCAAAAAGTCAGTTCTTCTTGGAACTTTTCAAGAGCCCATAGACCGAAGCGATGTCGCTTGGGAAGGCCGAGCGGCTTGAGTTGTTGCGCATTTTGTATGATTTCAATTTACGATCACGACGTAAAATGCGCCAAGTCGTTTAAAACGTCAGTCCGCGTTGCTGCGAACGGTGCCGAATCGACTCTCCACGGTCTTCTGTCAAAAAAAGGCTATTAAATAATTCTTGCAAAAAAAACCGACTTCAATTCTAAACCAAAACTGTAGGAAGTAATCTGTAAGAATTAGATTTAAACCAAATAAAATATGCGCTAAAATTAGAGGGAAAAGAAGTAAAGACTATGTGAATGTCAAGCTTCTCCCTATTACTGTTCAAAAGTTAAGCTATTTCCACCAAAATCCGTCTTTTATGGGGACACCGTTTAAGCCTCTGTGTATAACGGTTTCAAGCATAGGGTTACATAGATCAAATAACATCTCATATTGGGACACCCTTTAATTTACAATTTCAAATTAAAGACCTGTTGTTATAAAGAACTTGGTCACAAAGATTCTTTGTAAATTTCAACTGTCTGTCTATTACGGTGTAAAAGTTTGGCCATATATATCAAATTACATGAACTATTGGGACACCCCTTACATTATAATTCCAAATATTTAGACTTGTTATTATACCAGAGAAAGTAGAGGACATTCTGCCTAATTTTCAAGTGTTTGTGTTTTACGGTTCAAGAGATAGGGGCATATAGATCAAATTACATAATTTATGGGGACACCCTTTAATTTCTAAATTCAAATTGTATATTTGCTATAGTGGACTTTGGAATACAGGTTCCTTGAAAATTTCAGCTGTCTGTCTATAACAATTAAAAAGTTTAGCCACATACATAGAATTACATTAACTATTGGGACACCCCTTTATTTCCAAATTCAAATGTTATACTTTTTGTTATAGCTGACTTAGCAATACAGGCTCTTTGTAAATTTCAGCGGTTCGTGTACAACTGTTCAAAAGTATGGCCATATACATCAAACTAAATGAACTATTGGAGCACCCTTTAATTTAGAATTTTGAATATTTATATATTTTATTATAACGGTCATAGTAATCGACATTCTATAAAATTTTCTAGGTTTTGTCCATAACGGTTTAAAAGATAGGCATATATAGGTCAAATTACGGCACCTATGGGGACACCCTTTAAATTTTAAATTTATTTTCTTTATTAATTTCTGCCGTTGGGAGCTATAGCGACACGCAATTTTTTAAAATTTTAATTTGGTGCCCTTTACGGTTCTTAATACGCGTAAAAAAACATGTATGTTGTATGCGAACACACTTTAATTTTTAATGTAATTGACTGTTTTTAAAACGGTACCAACCTGAAAGCATAACCTTTCAAATAAAGAAAAATCGGTTCAGAAATGGCTGAGCTCTGCGGTTACATACATGTAGACGAATTGATAACCTCCTTCTTTTTTGAAGTTGGTTAAAAAGTATCTCTTCTTGAATCACCCATACTTGAGAGCTCGATTAAGAGACAGTCTATAAATAAATTTATAATTTGTTTATTTCTAGTTAATCTAAAGAAATTTTGAAAAATTAATTAATAAGGTTTGCATAGTATCTCTCATATCTTAAAAGCAATTACTGCAAATTTTATCTAAACGCATAAAATTATTTTTAAATTTAAAAACTCATTAAAGCGGGATTTTACAAAAAAATTTGGAGCGCGGTAAAAGCGGAATGTCTACTCACGTTACTCATAAAGCAATAAATATGTGATAACGAGTGATTTTTTAAGAGCTTGAGAACTTTTTTTTTTAAAAAAACGCATAAAATTTGCAAAATCTCATCGGTTCTTCATTTGAAACGTTAGATTGGTCCATGACATTTACTTTTTGAAGATAATTTCATTTAAATGTTGACCGCGGCTGCGTCTTAGGTGGTCCATTCGGAAAGTCCAATTTTGGGCAACTTTTTCGAGCATTTCGGCCGGAATAGCTCGAATTTCTTCGGAAATGTTGTCTTCCAAAGCTGGAATAGTTGCTGGCTTATTTCTGTAGACTTTAGACTTGACGTAGCCCCACAAAAAATAGTCTAAAGGCGTCAAATCGCATGATCTTGGTGGCCAACTTACCGGTCCATTTCTTGAGATGAATTGTTCTCCGAAGTTTTCCCTCAAAATGGCCATAGAATCGCGAGCTGTGTGGCATGTAGCGCCATCTTGTTGAAACCACATGTCAACCAAGTTCAGTTGTTCCATTTTTGGCAACAAAAAGTTTGTTAGCATCGAACGATAGCGATCGCCATTCACCGTAACGTTGCGTCCAACAGCATCTTTGAAAAAATACGGTCCAATGATTCCACCAGCGTACAAACCACACCAAACAGTGCATTTTTCGGGATGCATGGGCAGTTCTTGAACGGCTTCTGGTTGCTCTTCACTCCAAATGCGGCAATTTTGCTTATTTACGTAGCCATTCAACCAGAAATGAGCCTCATCGCTGAACAAAATTTGTCGATAAAACACATTTCGAACCGAACACTGATTTTGGTAATAAAATTCAATGATTTGCAAGCGTTGCTCGTTAGTAAGTCTATTCATGATGAAATGTCAAAGCATACTGAGCATCTTTCTCTTTGGCACCATGTCTGAAATCTCACGTGATCTGTCAAATACTAATGCATGAAAATCCTAACCTCAAAAAAATCACCCAATATAATTTAAGAGTAAAATACTGGTATATTCTAACTTACTATTACTTAAATTCGACTTATGTCATCAAAAGTCGGCTAATTTTGTAAACCTGCAAAAAATGTTAGTAAACAAGTAGTTGAAATGTAAAATATCGAATTTTATGTAAATTTTTTTATTACCCTGTAAATATAAAGATGATAAAAAAGAATTAATTCTTTTAATGAATGTCTTTAGTTAAATACTTGTCAAAAATAAGCTTCGGTTAATTTAAGGAAGTAATTTGATTTTGTGTTGTAAAATTGTTTATGCTTTTTAAATTCATCAAAATCTTACATGTCGCAGTTTGATAAGTGAGTGGGCGTTATTAAATAAAGAATATAAGGCGGTTTTTACGGTGAAAGTGATAAATGGTTTTAACAAAGTTTTTTCTCTTTGATTATTTTTAAAACTTTAAACAAGACTTTTACAACATTTTTCCAGCATTAAAATTGTTTATTGATTTTTGTCTTTTGATTGTAAAGTGCTTTCTGTTTTAAAACGATGACCCTGTCATAGAGGAAATTGTACAGTTGAGTAAACGCATAAATTGTTGAAAATATAATATTTTTTTTTCATTGCTCTTAGCTTGATTTCCTTAAAAAAGTAAATAAATTTAATACACACGTTCAACTTTTCCTTTCTTGTTCGCTGGACTTTTTGTTATTTTTCGTATTCATTTTTATATTTTTTATTTTTGGCATCTACACATGACCATAAAGAAAACTCAATTTCCTTTTAACCCATCAATGGTTTATGATTGCTTTCGTTTCGTTTCGTTTCTTTATTTCTTTTATTTTTTGCATGCTTTTACGGTGTTCAGTTTTCTTCCGATTTCTTATTTTTTACCCTTTTTATTGCGTTTTTTTTAGGCTATTGTAGATTTCCTTAAATTCTTCTTCTCATTCCACTTTATTCGAGTTAAATTACATTCATTGGTACTGCATGAAATATGTGGCCAAACATAATCACAGTGTCAGTTTATAATAAATTTATGTATGTATGTATGTATGGTTGTGTTTTAAACAGAATCTAAAGCATCCAAATCATATTTCCTTCATTGACCACAATGGAATGCACGATACACATGTTCTCTTACAAAAGTATAAAATATCCGTTTTGGTGTATCAAAGTAATTCACGTGAATAACTGTTAGGCTGAGAAGGGGATTTTATGCTACGGGCTTGTTATCGAATATTTTTTTAGATTTAAATATTTAGTATTCGAATTAAATAAATTATTACATTTGTGACGTGTTTATCAAATCATAAAAATAACTTCAAAAACTTTTTATTACTTTTTATTACAACTTTGCCTCAGAGAGTATATCAAAATTCCAAACGGTTTCCAAAATATGAGCTTGAGTAAATGATCATTTTTTTACAAAAATGACATCGAGGCCCCACATCTTTGAGGGCCCATAAAAAAACCTGGAGGACTTTGGGTAAAACTGGGAGACAAAGGGTCTTTTTTTTGTCTTTTATCACGTAGTGGTGTCCGTATATGATTATTTTTTTCCGTGTTGCACTATGTAATTCAATATAGACTTCCACATAATATTAAGCAAACATAATTATTTAAAAAAACATACATATATCCGACAAATGCCCTCTCCGATTTTCGTGACATGATGTCAGCTCCTAATGTATTTTTACAATATTGTTGTGGATTGCAAAAGAAAATTTTTAAAATATTTCGATCTAGAAATTTGGCAGTGGGGCGTCTGATTTTGATCTTGTGTGACACGAGGCATAGATGTCCCCTATGACTACGTCATAATTGGCTCCGCAAAAGTTATTTTTCATCAACAATAGTGATGTGTTCATTATCTTTAAAAAAATAAGGGGCGGGAATTCGGAATAGAAAGTACACCAGTTATTCTCTAAGACTGAATTACGGCATGGTTAATATGTCTTGGACTTTGCTTATTTACAAGTTCTATGAGATAAATATCTCCTTTATTTAAACTTATTTTGAAAAAGTGATTTCTTATTGAGGCATAAATACACGACATTGTTGATATTGTTGTATTCTGTATGTGTGTAAAAAGAGTTATTTAACTGAATTACGCCCATTATTACAACTTGACAATAACTAAAGTTAGGATTTTGTTGGAGCGATAAGTAGTTTTTCGTTATAATATCGAGGATAATGCTCATTACTATAATATGCCCTTAAAGTACGTGATAGTTAATGGTTGTGTTTAGCTTACTTATAATAACGAAAAGCTATTTATCGCTCCAACAAAATCCTTACTTTAGCTATTGGCGGCTTGCCCAAATGCAAGCTTCGGTCTAGTATTAGAGTGCTTGCCAAAATTATACAGTTGTTCGGTATTGGATAACAGTTAACGAGAACCGAATTGTATAGGAAATTACTGCACTAGAAATAGAAAATGTCATGTGATTATCAAAATACCCTCGCAATAGACGCAGCTTGCGCATAACTCGGTAGTATTAGCTTACACTAAACAAAAGATCAAACTGTTCTAGTAATGGATGCAGCTGCACTCTTGTTAGAGTCAAAATTCGACAACAAGACAGGCCAGTAATATAAATCGGATAATATATTATTATGTCCATATGAACCAAGTTTTAAATTCGTATCCCCTTTTACACGAATTTTACGATTTTGATTTTTCGATCTTTCGATTTTCATGATTTTTTTTCACCATAAAGATGGAAATTAATTCGGTAGTATCGATAGTTTTTAGTCAAACTATCGAATGGACCCACTATCGATAGTTTTGCAGCTCTATCACACATAAAATGTAACTAATATCATAGGTATATTTCAGTTTTAGTCTCTGAGTATGTACAGTCAGAGACTAAGAACATAGCTCGACAACAGTTTCTCCCAACTGGTTAATTGAATAATCCGAAAGTCTTCAAGTTTCGGAGAAATTTAGTAAATTGTGACAAAATCAAAAAATATGTATGTGTTTTATAAGAAAAACCTCAATATTTTTGTTTTTCAAAAAGTCATAAAACAATACTTTACTTTTGTACAACGAATTCTAGGAATCAGTTTTATGCGCTCCACAAACGATGCAATTCTGCGTGCGATTTCATATACAACCAGTGTGGCCATATTTTTTTTCTCAAAAATCTTCAAATCAGCATGTTTCATTATACATGTCTTAATAACCCTATTACAATTTAATTTTTTGCGATTATGACTAGAGTCTTTAGATTATCCCAAGATCTTAAAATAATAGACAATGTTGGTATATCTGATTAGTTTGTTTTGTTTTTATTGATAATTATTCATGAAAAAAGATCTTTTAACGTTAGCTGTTGCTATTATTATTGATAAAATTGCATAAACTCTTTTAATCACAATAAAGTCCCAAAACCCTCGAAGCTATTTGAATTCCAAACGATTTTCCAAAATGTTAAAAATAATTTTTTCATCCAATAAATTTGAAGAAATTTTGGTAATTGGAAATAACTTTTGCAGGTGCTAAAACCTCTACAAATTAAAATAAAAATCATTGTAAGAATTAAACTTTTTTTAATAAACTAGCTAAACTAGCTAATTTGGCACCTTCGGATCTTTTTCTATACTATATTTTTCTTACATTTTTTGTTTACTGTATATTCAATATATTACTCATACCTTAAGTCTATTATAAGACTAAAATTGCTTAATAACACATTTTTATAAATCTTTTTTTTGGTTAAAAAATCGTTTTATCTTTTTGACATCTCAAAAAACTTACAAAAAATATATATCTTCACAAATGGTAACACTGTGCACAACTTCATTTAATAACCCAGCTCTCTCAAAGTAAGGTGGCGTTCAATATTCTCTCATATGCTATCATTGACATCGCCCGCAAATAATACTTAACATTCAATGTTAACTGCAAGGTGGTTAAAACAATACTAAACAAAAATACTACATAAAATCGTTGTCGAGAGGCACACAAACGTTGCGACGCACAATGGGATTTTTTGTGCAATAAGTAAGGTATGAAAAAGGTATTATTAAAATGAGTTTATTTTCTGTGTTATATAGTGAACTAAGTTACGAACTCACTAATTGCAATGAATAATCTTAAATTAGTTTCAAGCAAAGCTATTGATGGTGAAGCAGCAAAATGGGCGTTTCCTCCTTACATGCTCGCATAAAATTTATGGAGTGCATACTTCATATTGCCTACAACAAACCATTTGAAAGATGGCCAGCGAACACAAAAGACTAAAACTGGAAAATAAACTTCGAATTCAGAAGGCCTTAAAGGAACAGATGGCTATAGGAGTGGATGCAGTTCAACAACGAACTTGGTCTACTAACGATGGAAATACGTCCAGGCGTTTCTTTACTAACCCCGCACTTGTTGCCGATGTGACTGGTGTAGTGGAGCAACAAATTATTCGATTTGGCATTATACTACAAATAATAACTTGTGGCAAAAAACTTAATTCCTTGAAGTTCAAGAATTTTGCTCAAGATACAGCAAAACTTTTTGTTGAAAAATATAGTTAATATTATATCCCAGTAACAGTACACAAAATACTGATACACGGAAAGGACATCATGGATGCGGCAATACTTCCCATTGGAATGATTTCTGAAGAAGCCAGAAATAAAGATTATTATAGATTAAGGTTCTCCAGAAAGTGTGATAGAGTTGCAACAAATACAGATTTTTTTTCATCGACTTCTATTATCCTTATATCCTTTTGTAAGTAGCATTAGATGTCAATCCCGTTAACAGGTTCTGGAACTTAATAATATGATAGATTATGAATAAAAGTCTATATTTAAGTGCATGTATTGAAATTTATTTATAAAATAATTAGTTTTGGTAAAGAAACAAAAAGTTGTGGGACAAAATATAATAAGGGTTGTGGTAGTGGATGTAGCCAATTTTGATGAAACTTTATTTTAATTTTAATTGAGATAATAAAAGGCTCTGTGCCAAATTTCAAAAACTTCGGACCTAAAATAAATTTTGGGTTCTATAGGCGGTGGGTAGGGCGTGACCAATTTTGATGAAACCTTATATTTTTCTTAATTGAGCTAACCAAAGGCTCAAGGCAAAATTTCAACATTCTACGGACGCTCCTTATATTTTTTGCTAAACATTGTATGAACAAATCCCACTGTGCGACGTTGACAAAAAATTTAAACTTTTTGATCTTTCGTATAACCGATATACAACTTGAATATAGTCAGCCCACAGACGTTACAACCTACGATTCCTAGAAATGGTTGTACAACTTACCGCATCGTCTGTGGCTTGATTAAGCATACTGAGGCCAATTAACCTATATTGCAAAGAAAATAATTCTAAATCCTAAATAATAATAATTTATTTATCTGGTATTAAGTTTAAGTAGTTGTTTATTTTAACATGTAGTTATGCTTTTTGCAGAGTTGCAATTTTTTTTTTGAAGCTCTTAACTAGCGAATACGTTACTCGAGTAAAATGTTTTATTAGACTCACATCTTTTTATTTATCGACATCACTAATTCAAAATTTGAAAACCTACGTAATGATCTGTTTAAAATAACACTTTACAACACCCCTGTTTAACCTTCTTTAATCATATTTACGAACATACATACATATATTTTACACATAAAATTATTCTTTTCAACCAAAAAAAAAAAAAAAAGAAAACATATTCGTATTTATTTCATGCGTAGTTGTGGCAGAAATAAAAGTCGTAGTAAAGAACTTGTAAGCTGTACCTTACAAAACTTTCTGTGTATCTTCAAATAAAATGAACCTTGTAATTTATAAAAATTATTGGTCTGGACATATGCACCCCACAATCGTCATAAATAAAATAAATTTTCTGCAATTTTGTGGTTTGGACATTAAAAAAAAAAAACAAAAAACAAGAATAAATATGGTTTTTACCTTTTTTGATTCCTGTTTCCTTTTTGTCCGGCCGCACATCACTTTATATATGGCTGTAAGTTTAAATGGCATTTTGTATGTTTAATATGAAAACCATAAAAGGATTGTAGATATTGGCAATTTCATATTTATTGACAGGACATCTTTCATGGTTTATTTTTATGAATAGGTGTCGAAGAGTTGAAATTTGAGTTGTTTCTTTTTTTGCTTCCCTTCCTGTACAGATGAATATCAATGACAATAAAGGGTTGCAACAGTAGGTGGATTCTTAACGGAAATAAGGAAAATTACATTTTTTGGCAGGGTGTAAATAAATCAAATTAAACTATTGTTGTAAAAGTTCATCTTGTTATGGTCCTCGTTATAGAGGTGAAATGTGAATGGGTACAATTTAGTCTATACAAATGTTTATGAGTGTGTCACTTTGGTTGTATGAAATATTTATGAGGTACAGTTGATTAAATCTAAATAATGGATAGTAAGATAATGAAAAAATTTTAAAATTAATAATCAGATTGCTTTCTAAAGCAACACGCAGTGCGGGAATTTACGAAAACGGTTAACAAATGTGTAGTTTCTATTCATATTTGAGGAAAACGCGTTTATACTTATAATATGTTTTTATTTTTATTTATTTATTTATTTAATGCTACATTAAAGCTATAAATTATATTATAACTTAATTTTACAAGCATAGTAACGTAGAATTCTTAGTAGGAATCGAACCAACCACCCCCACACTGATAGATTAGCGCACTAATTACTAGTCTACCTGCTCATCCTATGTTATGTTATTAAAATATTTAATTATAGGTAATATAATTCTAAAAATAATAAAAGGTCTAAATTTAATACAGGTAGATTGGCGTCAGATCTAAACTAAACAATTAAATAATATCAATCTGCAAGAAAGGCATTTTCAAAAAAAAAAAGAAATATAAGAACATAAAATTCAGGATCACACTATATTTAAGGCATCCTTTTTTAATTATATTTCTTTTTGCTTGTTACTACTGGCCACTTAGTAATACGCACTTTGTGTAAATTTCAAAGTTCTGCCTATTACAAGATAAAAGATAGGGCCACGTGTGCAGTGACTTGAATTAAATACCCTTAAATTTTTTTTATATATATTTTTAATACTTATTGTTGTTCAGATTTTAAGTGTGAGCCGAATGTCCCACACCGTTTAAGTTTCGCTATATGTATACTAACGTAACCAGACAACTCATTTTTAACTGGATTATTCATATTTTTAAAATTCGTTTCGGCTTTTTTAACCAACACTGCGCTTTTAAAGGATTTGTACACTTTTATTCCTTTGTTTTAAAATCTAAATAAAACGCAGTTTATTATTCAACATGGCCTCCTTTAGGTACCAGCGCCTTTATAGATTTTTTAATTCTTTCAAGTAACGTTATTCATTATTGAACATTTTTTTTACATAATCCTTTAAACATTTCAATTCAAAAAGGATGTACTTAATTTTGAAGAAACAAACTAAAAAACCAAAAAAAGAAAAAAAAACGATTTGATGACCTTCTTATTGCAAAGATAAAAAATCTCTGATTTCTTTTTAGGGTTCCGTACCCAAAGGGTAAAAATGTAAACCTATTGTTTTCGCTAAAATGTCTGTCAGCGAATTTTTTCTCTGCAACCATAATATGTATACTCTTGAAATTTTCACAGAAGATGTATAATTGTTACCGCTATAGCAAAAAATACTAAAGCTTATAGGGTCTCCCCCGGGGGTTCCAAATGTCACTGCAGGAATATGGCAAATGCTTTGACGCGGTCCACTCGGGGAAAATAGGGGCACCAGACGCTAGGGTTCCTAGAGCCTAAATCTGGAAGAAAAGGTCTGTGAGTAAAATCACGGGTTCTCTTCGAGGCCCGACCAGTGCCCAAAGAACTGGTACCACGGGAATCGGTGGCCCCACAGAGAGCCTATCCTCTCTGTGACCGGTTATTGGTGAGGTCCCCTTCGGGGGTACACGTGGTGGCTGTGGTTTAAGATCGATTAAGTAGGTAAGGTACAAGGTCGATCAAGTGTGCTGTTGCACTCTCAACAGACGGAGTTTGGATAGTCTCCAAACCCCTAAGCAAGAGGTTATAATATGGATCTAGGCTTGCCTTGGAAAGGCTTGCCATATTGTATAAATTAATACTCATTGTGACTGTATCACACACAAAAAGCGATTGGTGGCAATCGTAAAGTGTTGTTATACTACACAATGGGGGCGTTAGTCTACGCCTAAGTTTCACTCGGTGGTAAGACCACCGTGAGGTTAGGCCGAGTAGGCAGGTACTCACGTTAGTCTTGTTCCACAAAAAGCTTATAGGGTGTTCCGATATCGCAGATGTGTTATTCACGTATATGTGTTTATTTCTTAAACTGTAGGAGGCATACACTTCAAATTTACAAGCAGTAATTAAAATTTAGTTCGCTATATAAACAAGTATAAAAAAATAAATCAGTCTAGTGCGAGTTAAACTCACACATGTAGGATTCCTTACTATGTTTATTACAACTTAAAAAATTCAAGTTGTTAATTTTTTCATGTCTTATGAGGCAACCTTTTATTTTAAAATTAAAGTCATATTCACGAAAATTGCATCACTATTGGAACACCCTTTACAATTTAGTAATTGTTGTCATAGCGGCCATGGTAATAGATTTTCTAAAAAAATATCAGGCACTGATTGACAACCCTTTAGTCATTAGACATCTCTCTGTCGGAACACCCTTTAATTTTGTTATTTTTCATAGCGGCCATGGCATTTCTGTTTCTATGTATATATCAATAGTCTATCTTTTACGATTAAAAAAATGAGTTACAACACATGAAAAACACTGTCGGAATACCCTTTAATTTTTAGTAATCATCATAGCGGCCGTGGCAACACATCGCATCTTCTGTGCAAATTATAAGAGTCTACCAATTAAGGTTTATAAAGTAAGGCATTATACATGAAAATCACGTCACTGTCGGAAAATCCTGTAATTTATAGGGGCTATAGTAATACACAATTTGTGAAAATTTCAAGAGTCTATCTAATATGGTTAAAAAAAATAAGCTTTATACATGCAAATTACATAAAAATTTTTCAGACATTTTTTTTTTTAAACTAATTGTAAAATTTTATTTTTATTTTTTTAAATTTAAGACCTTAATGTAATCTATGTTGAGTTAGAATGGTCAGACTAAAGCAAAAAAAATATCCTTAAAAAAAATTTCGCTTTCTATAAAGGTCTTTATTACAAATCAAAACAGAAAAATCCTACCAACCTAAATAAAACAAAAATCGCCCCTCGCAGGGGGTTATTGATCCCCCGATATCTGTATGCACTATCGCGGTCTAATATTTTTTGACAAAAAAAAAGTAAAAGAAAATCATTAAAGCCGAAAAAAATATTTAAAAAAAACGCGAAAATATATAGGTGGGCGCGCTTTTGGCCCGCAGCCTCCAAAGGCATGAACCGATGTTGCTGAATTGCAATCCCAAAATTTTCGAAACTATGCTTTATTTATTTTTTTATTTGTTTGTATCACTTTTGCTGTCATTTGCCAACATTACTACCCGAACACGGACAGACAGACAGAGACGGATAGATGGACAGACGGACATCGGCTAATCAACTTCTCTATGTATCCAGAATATATGTATGTAGTTTATGAGGTAGGAAATGAATATTGTAGAAATTACACACGGAATGACAAACTTAAATATACCCTTTCCACCTGGGGTGAAGCGTATAAAAAAGTATGTATGTATTTATGCCCTTATTCATAAAAAAATAAAGTTTACTTTAAGCATACTTTATGAAAAATTTTCATACGAAATTTGTCATTAAGAATACTTCAGGGTAATTCCAAGTCAAATCAACAAAAAAAAAATGTTTTCAAATTTACCACTCCCGATTTTATTGAAATTTATTTTATTTATATTCGTTGACTCCCTGAATCCAAATATGATTTTAAAAAAATTCTATCTCTTACAGTTTTTCCGCTACACAGTTATCAAAATTTAAAAATGTCGATTTTGTGAATATGCGCTCGAGGATTAAATATATTCTAAATCCAGTTCTATAAGTCCTAGAAAGTTGAGTAATAGCTCATTTTAAAGGGTATTTCATACGCTTTAATTTGGTATCAATCATGAATCATGAAACAAATTTTTTTCTGATATTTAAAAAAAAGTTTTACTATAATCTTTGAGATAGTGTCTTTTAATTTTTTTATTTTTACATATGTTTTTTAACGTGGCTTAGTGAGTACGCAATAAAAATTTCAGAGTGGGACCATGGTGGGATCAGAAGTTAGGTTAAAAAAACTATATATTTTTCAGTTCTAGGGAATATTTCTTACCTTTTTACCTTACCAGTTTATTGAAAAATTTCTATTTTTTCAGTTTATAATGAGTCAAAATGAGTCAAAGAATATAAATAAAAAAAGCTTCAATAAAATCTGAAGTAGTCATTTTGAGTGCCTTGTTGATTTGACGTGGAATTACCCTTCAAGTAAACTTTAATTTTTATGAATTTGTGTTAATGATTTTTTAGAATTTTTTTGTGATATTTTATTGTGATATTCATATTTAGTGGTTCATAAGCCACCAAATTATTTACAAAATAAAAAGTTTTTAAAATACTGTGTGCCCTTATTTTTGTTTTATATTTATCAGGCTATTTGAACTTTAGCCCTAGTTAGTGTGGCTATTAGCAACTGTTCATACTGCTACTAGCTTCTGTTCGGTTAACGGCGCTGTTTTCGTTTTATTAGCTGGTTTGAAAGATGTTTTTTTATAGAGAAAATGCTTTTGTTGAATTATAAAAAAAAAACTATTTTGCTCTTCAGATAGTCACCAGTAAAAAGTAATGCGTTTATTTTCCTTCGGTATGTTTTTCGCTATTTTAGGTATAGCGGTAGTTAGCTATAATGTCTCATTAGCTCAGTGTTTTGCTAAAAAAAAAAACTAGTAGCTTTTCATTTAATTCTTCTGCTTCATTGCTTTATTGTCAATACTCGATATTGAATATTTTATTTAAATCAAGCAAACATTATATTCTATTAAAAAAAAAACAACAAAATTATACACATTAATATTTCTATGCTTCAAGAAATTAGCCGGCAACAAAGCCAAACACAAATCAATTAATCGCTTTAATGTAATAAATGAGTTCCTTTAAAATATTCCTTGGCTGTTGTAATTAATACTGTAGTTTAAGTGTTTGTTGGTCTCTTATCATCTGCTTTCATAGAATTTCTTACACTTCATTAAAAATCCAGCAAGTTTTTCGTTCTTAAATAAATAAATATTTAATTAATTGGCATTTCAATTTTAAGCAAATACTTACAAGTTTAAATGAGAGACAAAAACTAAAGTCGCTTGTTTTATTCTGCTACAGATACAAATCTATTTGTTTAAGTTGTTCTTAACTAATCGATGACCATCAATTATGTTGATAGATTGGCTGCTTAAGAAATAAAGACTTGTAAGAACGAAATAGTATTTTTTCTACTCTTGGCTTGTTAGTTCCACAAGGGCGAGTGGTAAGGGATATAGCGAAGTGGTGTGCTATTTGTAAAGGTTTGTTTAGCAAGATATTCAATCTTGTGGTATTTAGTAAGAAACTTTTCGAAATAAAAAAAATATCAGAAGATAAAAGAAAATGCGTTGTTACCTCTTTTTAGGTAATTGAATTTTTAAGGACACGACCATAATTCTTAGGAGTGACTGGGCTGAGTTGGTGTTTTATCTCTAAAAGCCACTTCGTTTACTTATATTTTATGGCAGTATAGAGGATGTATTAAGTTGCAATAAATGTAGTGGAAATACAGATTTATGAAGTACTTTAAACAACCAAATAAGGTAGACAAACGCCTTTTTTTGAAGATTAAATATTCAAATATTATAATCATATTTGTTTAGAAGTTTAATTCGAAATTGTTTTAAATATATGTATTTTACGTTAATTTGTATTTCTAATATACCAGAAAATTGTGATTTAAAAATTTTTGATGAGGTAAAGGATCTTACAGTAGGGTTTCCCACATTTATCTGTTGATTTCTACATCATACGAACTGGCGCCATTCATTCAGTCTGTTTTGAAAAATCACCATCATATTAACGGACTCTATGTTCATCAAAACGTGCAAATGTTAAAATTGATACATATATTAAAATGGGTGTTCTGTTCCAGTAACTATATGCGCGTTTCGCCCATTTTACGATCGTCATAATCGTCCTTCTATAAGGACAATAGGTCAGTAAACAATCACAATGTAAACGTTGGCCATCGGCTGAAAGAACAAGATATGGCTCACCGTAAATGAGTTCATCTTCTCGTGGTGGCACCAGGCTCCTAGTTCGATCTAGACTCTGCTAGGAGACTGGCTAAATTAAATCAAGTAAACTCTGGGTATCTGTTGACCTTCAATTTTAATATAGACTTATGTACCTGCATATACGGATCTATGTGTGGTTTCCCATCTTGACTCAGTTACTGAGAATTATATAAATTCCCACTTTAATCATACACTCTTGTGAGAATCCCTCATATTTAAAAAATTATGACTCCTAAGAGTTAAAGAGGCAAAACTCCTCTCCAGAAGGGTTTTAAGAAGAAAATCGAAAAAAGATACCTGAATACTGTGCTTAGATAGGCCTGAGGAGTTAGGGCGCGTTATGTATGACTGTCCAGAACAGCCTGTAAATTGATTATAATTAAATTGATATGAGGTCAGTTGATATTTAGTATTTTCGTCTTTTATTGTTAGATAGGTAAATGTGTCCGTCTGCAGGTGTTTTACGTTTGTTTGAATGTTTCAGTAGTTTTAGTGGTGTAAAAATTGTGTCGAATAATATCTCTGTTAAAAGTTCGCGTTTTGTAGATTTTCGTGTTTTCAAGAATGTCTAGTCTACGTCCTCTTTTGCTAGGATGTAGCAATGTCATAAATTCATCTATTTCCCTTGGTGTGTGTTTGTGAGTTTCAAGGTGTAGTGCGAAGTTGGAGTCCTCTCTTTTTCGTTTGTACGAGCGCATGTGTTCTGTAAATCTTGTTTTTAGTGTTCGTCCCGTTTGTCCTATATATGTATGGTTACAGGTGCAAGTAAGTCTGTATACTCCGCTGTTGTTAAATTTCTCGGTTGTTTCTGTTGATGTTTTAAGATTATGTCGTAGAGTGTTGCTGGTTTTTAATGCTGTAAGTAGACCCTCCTTGTGAAATAGGTTAGTTAATCTATAAATTTCTGGTCCTGTGTAGGTAAAAACATGTCGTCGTGGTGTTGTATTAATTGATTCTTCGTCTTTTTTCTTTCTATTCTTGGTGTTGTGTTGTCTTAGTAATTTGTCGATAGTACTGCTTTTGTAACCGTTATTTTTAGCTATGCCGTAAATTGTACTAAGTTCTTTGTTGTAATTATTTGCACTGAGTGAGATTATCTTAATTCTGTGTATAATATGTCTAAATGCTGCGAATTTATGTTGGGTAGGGTGGTTTGATGTAATGTGGATAGTAGTGTCTGCTGTTGTGGTTGGGTTTCTATAAAAGTCAAAAGTTATAGAGTCAGTTTGTCGAGTTATTGTAATGTCAAGATAATGCAAAGATTTGTCTTTTTCTTTTTCCATTGTGAAGGTGTTTAAGTCTGTCAGGATTTCTTCGGCGTTGTCCTGTTCAAGAATACATATAATGTCGTCTACATACCCATGATAATTAGTTATTTTATGTTTTTCCATTAGTGTTTTCACGTGTGTTAGTTCGAAGTGTTGCGCGTTTAAATCTTATATATTTATATTTTTTATTTTATTGGCGGTTTTTTATATTTATTATTATATTAATTTCATTAAAACTAATCCGAAAATAATTCAAAACATAAAAATTTGCTATCCATCGTCATTTTATAATCTTTTTTTACGTTTTAATATGTAAATGGTACATAAAAACAGGAAAAATATTTTTTTTTTAAATTAACTTTTTTTTCTTTGTTGTAGTAATATATGGTAGATATGATATTTTAAAGATTTTTCTTTGACTAAAACTTATTTAATAAACTTAGCATGGTCCTTTTATTTTTATAATATAGTTTTTGCAGATCCAAAAAAATTTTAATTGGATTTGCGGCACCTCTTACCCTACTCCAATCGTCTTTAAACTTTACAAATGACTTGAAAATAGCAAATGGCAACTTTTTATCACTATTGATAAATTGAAATCACTATTTAATATTGAAATTGAAAAAAATATTTTTTCGTTCCACCCTAATGTACATAAATTGAAAAGAAATTTTATTTTATGTGTCAATTCAAGTAATTTTTGTGAAGTTAAATTTAACGAAATTTCTTCTATTTTACAGCTCTTTTTCAGTTTTATATATTGAAATTCCTTCATTTTATTAAAAATTAAAAAAATTTTAGTAAAATAAACGAAAATTAAATCGCATCAATGAATATATTATTCATATTTCTTTGTGGGGTGTAAATTTAACTTCATTTATGGGTTTTTTTTCAGAGAATATGTTACTACTGTTTCAAATAAACTTTTCTTAATTTAACAGAATTTTATTAAAATTTTTATAAGTTTTTTATAAGGGTTTACGAAATATGGTTTTACAAAAACGGAACTTTACGGAACTTTAATCGTTAAATTACTACATTTGGCATCATTAGTTTAGAAAACTTGAAGATTTGTACATATTCAAGTGAAAATAGTGATTATGCGGCGTATGCGATCAGTGGAAGAATGTATAAAAAATTTTAAAAACTCTTAATAAAACACTTAAAAAATCCGAGCTGCTTCTGCTATTTCTGTAAATTTCAGAAGAACAACACAAAAGCCTCTAAAAAGCATCGCGTATTAACAAAGAGTAAAAAGAAAGTAGTAAAGTTATCTGCCAAATTAGTAGGAGTGAAAAAAAAATATTTTTTTTAGATAACAATTCCAACCCTAGATAATGTGGGTACACTTAAACTCATTGAATAACCAAAAATATGTTTTGGCCATATACAAAATATCAGACGTACTTGAAAATTAAATTTTTCAGCACATTAACGAAAACAATTTGCAAAAAGTAAAAAAAATATTGAATGGGATGAAAAAAGCCTTTGGATTTTTATATCTTCTAAACTGCACCAATACAAGCCAAATAGAGGAGATCAATTAGAAAAAAAAATATCAGATACATTCTAGTTAAATTGTAATTTTTTTTTTTTTTTTTTGATGAAAGGTTATTTATATTTTTCAAACATTGGCTTAATTTGCACCTCACTGTACAATTCTATGCAAGCAAAATTAAAAACTTGTAGAGTAAAACATTTTAAATTGTTTTAATTGTTTTAAAAAATTTATTTTGTGTATTTTGTAATCGAATCTTTTTATTTTCGGAATGATATAAAAATCAATCATGACAAAAATCATTGAGTAAGTGAACAGGTTTTGTGTAAAAATTTAAAAATGTCTTACAAATCATTGTGTAAATTCAAAATTTGTTAAAAAGAAACCTTTAACAATTTATTTTTTAAATTTTAAATCGTTTATTGATATTTTTTGACAATTTACGAGTATATGTTAGAACTTATGCATATTAAAGGAAAAATAAAAGTTCAATGGCGTTTTTCATTTGAATATTTGTGCAAGTACATATTCATAACTATATATTTCAAGTTTGTTAAATATTGAAAGCAATGTTTTTCAACAACTTCCTGAAATGCCAAAGGATAAAAACTTTTGCTTTGTGAAGGCACTTCAAATAATGAATGGACTGACTGACTGAGTTTTAACTGCACATACTCCTACACATACATATTTAAATGCAAATGGAAATGTAACAACAACAAAAAGCTACTGAAAATAAAGATATTGAAAAATGACTAGAGAAAAAAAAAACAAACAGGATGTTAATTTTACATATAAGAAAGTAACAAACGTAATAAAAAAAGTTTTTTTTTTCTTGCAACTCGACGACTTTTGAAAAAGCAATATTTAACAACATTATCAGCAAAAACTAAAAAAACACAAAAAGAAAATAAAGATCTACAAGAACCAAAAGACTTCTTAAAGATGTGCATATGAACACTTTTCACACCCACCCACACCACTACAAGTGCATAAGACATATTAAAAGTTATGCATGAGTCTGAAAGTTTAGGACTACATCAAGTGTGAATAATACATCATGTTTGGTAATAAACTAAAGTGTAACAAACAAAAAATAAAAAATGACCTTTTGTTAAGTGCATCACACCATAAAATGGTCCAAAGACGAAAGGAAAGCGAACAAGAAGTAAGTGGATGAAGTATTAAAAAGCCCGAATACCAAGAACAAGAATTTTCTAATGGCCAGAAGCAAAGTTACATACATATGTGGTCAAATAGAGTGTTGAGTAGTGACATATACAAGGCTCGTATTTGATGAAAGATATTTTGTCAAAGAAATTTAATTAAGAAGTTGTTAAACGGAAACATTCTTACGAAAACAGTTGCAAATTCAAAGAGGAGTTTGTAGTTCTTATTTGCCTTCATATAAAGGAAACATTTTTTTTTCTTCAACTTAGAAAAGTATTCCATAAGCATGCTCATACATGAGTAATATGCTTGGACAATATGTAAATAATAACCACTTGTTTTTTAGTTTCAATTATTTATTTTTATGACTTCAGGATATTTAAATGTCAAAGTAATAAGATTTTATTTGATTATGAAAATAAAGAAACATCACTTCAATGTGAGTTTAGCTTTTAATGGAACAATTTTCAAATTTAATTGAATTTTGTAACTTTGAAGGATGAACAACAAAATGAAAAACAGTTGCTTTTTATTAGTATTTATTTATTTTTTGTTGTTATTATTAGAAAATGTTTAGAACATAAAATCAAACAACATAATTGAATTAAAATGGTTATCTGTTGAAAAACCTTCTTATTTACTTAAAATAAAGATTCAATTGTAACAACCAAGAAAATAAAAAAAAACACAATTTATATAATATTGGTAACAAAATAAAATTATTATAAATACGAGTATAAACATAATGGACATGTGTTGTGGGTTTTTGTACGAAAACAAAAGCCCCATTTGGGAATTCAATAAATTACTACAAATAATTGACTAAAAAGAGAAATAAAATTTCATGATAATCCGCAAAAAAACATAAAGTGGAAGGGCCGTCGATTAAACTATGGTCTGCTGAGCTACCGTAGATGATGAAAACTCTCTATAACAGAGATTATTGAGTCAGTGAGTGTGAAATCTTTGCACCTTCATATCAGGAAGCCTTCAAATTTAACACCGATAGTGTTGAATGTATGTAGAGTCTCTGTGTTTTCAGTTTTATCATTTTAAAAGAAAGGAGAAACAAGCCTAATAGGTTTCCGTAATGTGATATAGATTACCGTCAGCACCTGATGGTGGTCTTACCACTGGGTAAAAACAATTTTAGAACTTCTCAGGACCATGCTCATACGCCTTGCGTAGAAGCCAATGGTGCCTCTTTTGAAGTGCAACAGTACTAAATCGGCTTTCCCGAACTCCCCAAAGCGCCTCACTAAATCCGGTGGCAGGGGCTGAGGAAAACCCTGTGGGCTGCAGTTTCCCGTGGTACCAATCGTTTGGATACATGGGTTTCATGCTCCAGCAATCCTCGAAAAGGGAGCTATTAAGGAAGTAGTCTGCTCCTATATTACCCCTACATTAAAAAAGGCCTCGTGAACTGGTGCACCAGAGGAAAAACGGAGTCGAGTAATTCGTGACCAAGATTAACGTGGCTTGTGAAATTTAATATGTAGAGCAGCAGCTCCCATGATGCAATTATCATATGAATACCGCCCAGTACACAATACAAGCGCAATGAAATGACAATAGCAACACCTTTAATTGCCACCCATCGCATAATATCGTACAGTGCATAATATGATCGCTAACGAGTAGCAATTTATAGAACACAGAAGCCTGCACCCATTTCATAACCTCTTGTTTAGGGATTGGAGACCATCCAACTCCATCTGTTGAAAGTCCACGAGTACATTTGATCAACCATGCACCAACCGCATATCTTGATCCAAACCACAGCCATCAAGTGAAACCCCGAAGGAGACCACACCAACAACCGGCCACAGAGGCACAGGGATATAAACCATAATGAAAACTAGTGCCCCCGGGGACGGGTTCGAGCATTGACCGAAACTTACCCTGGCAAACTTTTGTTCGCCTAGATATATTGATAGGTTAGGATAAGAGGATCAGCCGCATATTTTTTCGCAATATTATCAATAAAGTGTACATATTTTTAAAATTGAAAATATGGTTCTGTAAGTAACATAATACGTCTTGGATGCTATCTTAAACGAAGCTTGATAATGAGGTCTTCGCATCGAAACCGCTTGCTAACCGTATCAAACCATCAGCTAGTGACGACGGTTTCACCGAAGGGTATGACAAGAGGATTTAATTTACTTACGAAACAAATCCAATCAACTTAATACTTCTTGAGAACTTCTTGGCTGTTTAGATAAGCAGTACTGTCATCATTCACGAAGGTTTCCAAAGGATCGTGTTCATAATCGACTTGGAAAAGGGATTCTGATATCCTTGGCCGAACATCAGACAGATGAGTCGCAAATGGTAGCAGCAGCCATTAAATATAAATATTGTATTTAATAAGGAATAATATGTTGTTTGTACTTAAAATATAAACACTTACTTTAGACCTCTTACATTGAATGTGCAAAACAATATAAAAGTATTGACTTAGATAACAAGACAGGGATGATAAAGTCGGTAATATTATATATTTTTTTTTCGGTACAGTTAAAAAATAAATATTTAACAATTTAAATAATTTCCAGTATTTTCATAAACCAATGGCAATATTCAAAAAACTTATTTATGATTTATGAAAGCTTTATTGAACATAATTTGTATGAAAATTTATTATTAAATCTATTATATATTATAAGGTGCCTTAAAATATATGCAGTACCTTTAAATCGGTAAAATTGTGTACTTTGCCTTTTCTCAATTTTTTCTTGCAAATAAGACCTTTTTGCGGAAAAAAGTATTCTAAATATATTAGAATAAGGTACCTCCTCACAAAATTTTTTTAAAATCCATCCAGGAGTTTTTATGTGATACGAACACAGACAGACAGAAAGGAAATAAGAAACTATTTTATTATATTTATAGATAAATGGCTCAAATTTAAAAGGGTACTTTTTATACTTATTTTAGGGTGAGAAAGACTCACTTAGGTACTCATGTAGGTCGTTTAGTGTTATCTGAAAGAAAAACAGAAAATAAATAACTGTTCTAGAGCCTAATCGGCGAAAGAACGATGCATATAATGGTCTCATGGCTTGCATTTCTACACTAGCTGGTTCTTATACGGGTGTAGGCCAAGATCTTTGTGAAAAATTGTCCACGTAGTGGACGGACTTAGTCCCAATTCCTGCGACCGACGACGAATCGATAAATTGGGATCTTCTTCCACACTTTCGTTTACAGCAGCAATATTCTCTTCAGTACGCACATTCCTTCGACGTGTTGGTGTTATTGCATTCTCTAGAGAGTATGTAGTACGAAATCTATCCACTGTTCGACGGATGGCTTGCTCACACGGACCATTATGTGCACCATAAAAATCACGAAGTCGTCTATAAGTTGTTCGAATTGATGACTGATTTTTAAAGTAAACTTGGATTAGTTTAGATACAAGTAGTGCTGATGACGGACGTGGCTGTCTAGAAAATGTGCATTCCACTCGTGCTGGTGTCTAAAAATTAAATTTTCCCAATTTTTCTTTAATATTATCACCTAATTTGTAATTTAATTAATTCTTTCTTAGAGAGAATAAAAACGAACTTAAACTTGATTATAAATTACATTGTATGTAAACTTGGATGATTTGAAAGCCTTGTTCATGTGTGAGTCTATTCATAATGATTTGCCAGAGTTTACTGAAAATAATAAGAAGAAATTTTTCAAAATTTAATTTCTAGTGTTTTTTTTTATAATTTCAAGTTCTATCATGCTTAAAAAAAAACACCCTTTAAACCAGTCTTGTAATTGAAAGGAAGAAAAATAATAATACAAATATTAAGAGTAAAGTCATGGGTGCGGGTGATTTTCAATCAGAAATAACGCAAACCATAAACAACGAACTGATAATGCTAAAAAGAGGATTTTTAAAGCAGAATCTGTCAACAGCAGAATGACGAGACGTCCACCCTAGAGGAAATTTTTTCCTCGTTATTACAATTTCTGCAATTTTTTTACAGCTTCCTCCTTCTCCGATATTACCACCGAAGTAAAATAATTACAAATTGGCTATGTCAAATTCAAATTAATACACCTAAATAACACTAGTGCTGCTGGAACACTGCTCTAAAAATAATCATAACGAGCAATTAGAGTGTTGCAGAATGTGAAGCTTTAATATTACTAACATAACTAACTAATCTATATTATCTACTCCTATCCTTTCCAAAGGAAGTAATACGATTAATATAGGCCTGGGAGTTACTTCTCTTTAAAAAAAACGGATTTTCAAACTTGGAATTCAGCCATATTGTCCCTTAAGCTTCAAACGCCAGACCACTCCTAGCCTGCATATTCAGCTTTCTCACTTAAGCCACATCAGAGAATGGTATTCTTAATTTATTGTTTTCAGGCCGATTGCGGCATTTTCCAGAACACATCAAAATAAAACCTCAACATTTTTTTTTTTACTTTTTTCCTACTGGGTGCTGAACAAAAATATGAGAATTACTTTGAAAAACGTGTCCCATTAAAGTGAATTTGATTAAAATCTTAAATAAAAGATTGAATATAGCTTTTGGTATATGGTTATACTTGCTTCAGAGCAATTTATCCCAGGACAGCAACCCTTCTACCATTAACTACATATTTAAATTGTACGAGTATATGTGGACATTTGAAATGAAATCAAACGAAACGAAACCAAATCAATATGTTTTTGTTATGGAACACGTTCAAATATTCTTTCAATAGATCGATGTTGTTTTCTCAATTTTTATGTAAAATGCAATTTTTTTTTACAGTTAGAACACGTTTGAGGACAATAATTTGACCACAAACACTTCACACAAACACACGGAACAACACAAATATCAAAGGGACAATATTTTACAAATAAAAATAAAATAATAATAAAAAAAACATTGTTACATTTGAAATCACGCTTAAGGATGAAAGATTTTACTGTAGTTTTCTGCTCATGTGTATGAATGTGTTTGATAACAAGCAAAAAAACCGAAATAATGCAAAGCCAAAAAAACTAAAATCAGATAAAAATTTCATTACCTTATGGCCGCATATTATCAACATCAGGCATCTATTCCAAAACATTTTTTTTTTTTTCAAAGGACTCGATTTTTTTTTGCTGCACACATGTTCATGAATGTAAATTTGGGTGTGCAAGTGTTAGTTTGAGCTTAAGTATGAACATAATGTTGATGTATGTATATTTGTGTGTGAGAAAATAATTTTTTATATCATCATGTTTGCATGATGTTGATGATACTTATTGCAAAATTTACAAACAAACCCAATGTGTTCTATATCAAATACACAGAAGCTATACAAAATGAAAAAATGTAAAAAAAAGTATAAAAGAATATTGCAAATTATTTCTTTTCACTTGGTTTTTATTGTGGCCCGAGTTGAAAAAAAACCTTCCTTTTATTTTTTGTTTGTTATTGTCCTTAACCGGAAAATATCCCACAGGAAACTCTAGCGCTTTTTTTTCTGGCCGTTCCAATCTTTGACATCACAAAGTCGATTTTTTTGTAGATTAAAGGCCATAACGTGTTTGTACTTTGCTTTTCGTTCATTCAGATGTTTTTCTATAAAATTGTAGAATAAATTTCAAATCCTGAATAAATTTTTATACACCAAAAGAGGAAATATATTTACAATAAGGATAATCATTTTTATCAGATTTTTCTTTTAATAAACACAGGAGGTGTTTTGCGACGTTTTGGCCAACAAAAAATGTCTGTTGTGCTTTTTGATAATTAAAGGTTTGTAGCTATTTTATATTATTTCTTAAAAGTTATTTCTGTTTGCTCTTCTATAGTATTTGTAATCTTGTCTAAGCCTGTAAATGCCAATACGTTATAAATAAATGAATATTTTTTCTAGATGAGTGCCCCATTATTGAATTATAGAATACCAAATTGGTTTGAGGATCGACTTCTATAGGATCGACAGTAGAAGTTTAGTTGGACTGCTTTTATCTTCATTTGTGTTACCTTGGATTCTACATATGTGGGGTTTCCAAGTCAGGCGCCGATCAAGAGGTACCGAGGTATTTGACTTCTGAAAGCTGATATATCCTTAAGATATTTATACGAATAGGGAAGATGTGTGAACGTATATGAGTATATTTTTGCCTCATTCACCTTTATTCTCCATTTCTTCAACCATTTTTCCAAATTAATTTAATGTCGTGATGCTTCTTGAGTGCTTTCATGAATACTTAAAAAAGCTGTGTCATCAGCAAATATTGATGTGTACACTCGGGTGCTAATTGGCATATCTGATGTGTACAACAAGTATAGAATGACCTCCTTCTTTTAGTATAAATTTTCGATCAGTTAAATAACTTTCTAACAGCTTACATAAGTTTTCGGGCAGGTTCGGCTTTAATTTATATATAAGGCCTTCGTGCTATTCCTAACCGAATGCTTGAGAAATGTCCAAATAAAGCGCAGAACAATATTTTTTTTTCTTCAAAGGTATTTTAACTACATTTACTAATCTGTGTGCTTTTTGGATCGTACTATGTTATTTTCTGAAGCCGAATTGATAATTCGAATATATCCTTTTGCGCTCAGAGGTCGGTTGAGCTTAGTTTTTAATATTCTCTCAAGCAGCTTTGATATGTTTGATAAAAGAATAATAGGTCTAAATGATTCTACTTTTGTGTGGTCTTTTTCTGGCTTAGGTATCATAGTTATAAAAGAAATCTACTACTCTGGGGGAAAGTACTCAAGACGTAAAATGGCATTAGAAACAAAAATAATAATTTAATACAACAGACTAACATCCACAGATGGTAGCTCAGCTATAAAAGGCCAGATATTTTTAGTAAAGACATTTTTCAAATGACCAACAAATAGATTGCCTTTTTCGATATCATTTCGTGCCCAGCCTCCACAAGTAGTTCGTAAGGGAGGCTTACATACGACTGTCTTTTAAGGTTTATGATGTATGACGAGATCAACTGGTAATTTCTGCTTTAGTAATATCAGTTTACGATAGAGTGGAAGGTATGTAGTCCTTTCTCACCACTAAGGTAGCATTCATTACAAATACAGACAAATACCTGAGAAACAATGTTGGACATCAATACAAAAAATGATTTGTTATGTCAGCCTTTATCACGCAAACCCAACAAGTTTTACTTCGGTTTTTCGCTGTTTGAACCCGTAAAGTGATGCTTTCTTCGCTATGTCAAAGTTTCTAGAATTTCCATCTCTAAACCTCTTTTCGAATCTCTTCTAGAGATATCTAAGGGATTAATTAACCTTACGTTGTGTGATTTTTTTTTCTCCAAACCATTCAATTCATTACAGTAAAAGTCATAAGAGAAATCGCAGAGCTCTACATTACATACGAAAGTTTGAATTTAAACGGTCGACTGGCCGTCTAATGGCACGTGGTGTTCCACTGCTGATTAGGATAACTTTTTTAATAGTTTACTTTTTTAAATAGTTTACTTTTTAAATAGTTACATTTTTAGCTCAGCATGTGCAACAAGAATTTAGAATTAAACAAAAGCCAGTTTTATGTAGATATGAGGTTTCATTAAAAACACACGCCTTTATTTTTTTTTCATATTTCTTCCAAAAAAGGTATCATACTTCCTTTGATTGCAAAAGACTTTTTATTGTTTTCTTTAATCAAGCATGGAGTGATTCCGAAAAGGGCAATTTATTTGTTGGACATTTGAAAAGGGTTTTTACCCCGAATATATCGACTGATATAGTTGAGTTGCCAATTGTCGAGGCTAGTGCTGCAATACCGATAAGATTTGAATTTGGTGATATTAAAAAGGCAATAACGGATTTAAACACCAAAAAAGCCCCTTGGGTTGATAAAACCAGTAACAAGATGTTATTTGAATTGCCCCGTATAGCTCGCAGAATCGTTCTTTTTATTTTTAATGCCATTTTACGTCTTAAGTACTTCCCCACAGAGTGGAAGGTATCCTTGGTTACCATGATTCCTAAACCAGGAAAAGACCACACAAAAATTGAATCATACAGACCTATAAGCCTTTTGTCAAATATGTCAAAGCTGTTTGAGAGGATGTTAATAACTAAGCTTAACCCTATTCTAAGCGACAAAGGATGTATTCCAAACCATCCATTCGGCTTCAGGAAAAAACATAGTACGATCGAACAAACTCACAGGTTAGTCAATGTTGTTAAGAAGACATTTGAAGAGAGAAAATACTGCTCTGCGCTTTTTATCGACGTTTCTCAAGCATTCGATAAGGTATAGCATGAAGGCCTAATATATAAGCTAAAACTGAATTTGCCCGTAAACCTATATAAACTGCTAGGTAGTTATTTAACCGAACGAAAATTTATTGTGAAAGAAGGAGATTTTTTGAACTCGCCCCAGCCAATCGAAGCCGGAGTTCCCCAAGGTAGTATATTGGGGCTTTTTTATACTTATTGTATACTTCAGACATGCCAACTAGTAACCGAGTTCACACATCGACATTTGCTGACGACACAGCTTTTTTGAGCATTCACGAAAGACCCGAAGTAGCATCACGATATTCACAAGACCACATATCCAATTTAGAAAAATGGTTGAAGAAATGGAGAATAAAAGTGAATGAACAAAAATGTACTCACATAACTTTCGCACTGCGTAGAGAATCTTGCCCCCCTATTCGGATAAATAACCAAACGATACCCCAGCTTTCAGATGTCAAATATCTCGGCATACATCTTGACCGGCGCTTTACATGGAAACGGCACATAGAAACAAAGTTAACACAAATGAAGTTAAAAGCAGTCCTACTAAACTGGCTTATTGGCAGAAATTCTACTCTAGCTCTAGATTGCAAACTTTTATTATACAAGTCAATTCTAAAACCAATATGGTGTTATGGCATTCAATTATGGGGCACTGCCTCAGCTACCAATGTAGAACAAATTCAAAGGCGCCAAAATAAGATTCTTCGTATAATTACATCTGCTCCTTGATATATAAAAAACTCGAACATCTATAAAGATCTAAACGTGCCAACAGTTAAAGCGGAAATAGCGAAACTTGCCATAAGGTATATAAAGAAGCTTGAAACTCATCCGAATCCACTGGCCCGTAACATACTAAATGAACCTGGTTACATTCGACTAAGAAGGAGGAACACTGCTTCTCTCATCCGTACATCAGAGGGATAACCAGCAAATTATAGTAACCGTGAAACATACATTTTTTTTGTCCAGCACTGGTTGGACTTAACATGTATATTTTTATTATTAGACTTAAGATATGAGTAATTATTGATAGTTCAATTATATTGAAGATACAATAAATAAAAATTGCGACAAAAAAAAAATAAAAAAATTATAACATTATCGTCGTCGATATGTGACAGCAATATCCGTAATAAGGCTGAATAAAATATTTTTGGTTATGTCCAGATAAGTCTCCTATATCGAAGCTGAAATTAACATATATACAACAAAACAAAATTTTTAACGCAAATCAATACTTGTTTAGAAAGTGCAAGATGACTATGATGTAAGGGTTCAAGAATTTTGAAGTGCATTTAAAATATGTTTATAACCCTTAAGTTTGCTATGGCATTATGTGTTATTGAACCCGCCTGTATATTTGGTAGTGGGAAAATTAATAACTTATTTGAAAGCAATCAGTTTTATTATTCTTGTCGTAGTTGTAATTTAGCTCCGACAAAGTTAAGAAATGTAGCAATTGCGTTGGAAAACGCACTGCTGACTACAGAGGCTGCCCTGTTAATTATATGGTAAGAAGGTCTAAAAATTTTGTTATTTCTCCCAAGCAGGCACAATATCAAACAAACGCCTATTACCCGAGGCTACCCCAGCCAACCGCTCAAAATGTTTAATAGAGATGTGATCAGGATTAATATCGGCACCAAGCCGTGTTGGGTCTTATCCGACAGTGGTCTTACCAGCCACCTAAATCTTTTTCGAATCCAATTTTGTAACCGCAAATTTAAGAACACTATACGCCTCGAAACAAGCATCTATATATAAGTGTATTCGTTTAACAGTTTTATGAGCTCTATGAGCAGTATTTTGCAAGAAATTGTACGCATGCAATCTATGATGTTGCAAGTGGTACATCAAAAACCATAAACTATAAAAATATGTTTGTGGAACGCTAACGGCTTACGCCTTAACGTTGATATCATTCTGATTTCGGAGACCGATTAAACAACAAATAGTGTTTTTAAATAAATGGCTACATTTTTTACGATACAAAAGACCCTCGTGGTAGAGCACCAGCTACTGTGTGATTACTGTGCAGATTATATGCAAGCAACCAACATCTGCCTCAAAGACTTTGATCGAAACATAGTTATTTCATAAATTTTTCCAATCCTAGATTTTCGATATCTGAGAGTCAGTACCGCGATTTCTTTAAATTACTAGGACCCCGTTTTATATCAGATGGCGACCACAACGCAAAACACACGTTCTGGGGTTCAAGACTAATTACTCCAAAGGGTTGTGACTTGTTTGCCACATTTTCAAAAATGCTCTTAAATGTGATTTCTAGCGGACTACAAATTTATTGGCCTACAGATCCACACAAAATTCCTGATGTTATTGATTTCGGCGTAGCTAAGGGTCTTCCAGGAGATATGCTTACTGTTGAAGCTTCACTTGAATTATCGTCAGATCATTCACCTACTATTGTTTTAATATGGAACCCCCGGGAAATAGTTTCACCGACTGGATTCCTAGCGACGGCAAGCACTAGCCTGAATTGGCTTAAATGTAAAAAAGTGGTCATTGCTCGGAAAACATACTAGTAAGAACACCAAAAGACATCGAGTCGTATCTTACTGTTCTTGGCAGAAACTCTATCCTATGTTTAGATTGCAAACTTCTACTTCATAATTCAATCCTTAATGCAATATGGCGTTTTAGCTCTAAGTTATGGGGTACCACCTCAACTTCTAATTTAGAAAAATTCAAAGGCGCCAAAATAAAATTTTACGAATAATTACAGCCGCACCCTGGTATATTAAAAACTCTAACAACCACAAAGATCTAAAAGTGCCAGTAATAGCGAAACGTGCAACAACGTATCTGAAACGCATCTAAACCCGCTGGCCTACAATATCCTGAATGATCATGGTTATGATCGACTAAGTAGGGGGAATATTTTTCTTGCCGAATATTACAGTGGTGAACAATTTAATTATAGCAACAACTGTGCCACCATACAGTTTCTTCTGGACTTCAGTATAAATATTTTAATTTTATTTCTTTTTACTTTAAGTTTTAATATTTGAGCAGTTAATGTTAGTTCATATAATTTGAAATTTTTGTAATTGACGTTCGCTGGAAGTCAGTGTACAATATTTTCAAAGATATTAATCCGGCCCATACTTCTTAAAAATAAAAGCGATCTGATTCTGTTACAAAAAATGTGAAACACTTCGTTGGCAGCAACTACAAAACTAAGATGCAACAAGACGGCACAATTGGTTATGCATCCAACCAAAAAAGAGTTTTTTGAAAATACCGATATGGGGAAGTACAGTGGCGGGATTATTATTTATAAATTAACTCATTTTATTTGTCGTTCCCTAGGCTCACTTCTCGGATAATTCGAATCGAAGAACTACCTATCAAGTCCAATCTTGCAATTATGTCACCAAGGGTATACAAAAAAGTTGCATGATATCGGCTGGTCAGTTTTGAGGATTGATATCGTATAAAAAAAACATTGATATACGTGGTTTTTATGCTTAAATTATATTTTTCTCCTTATCTTAACTCTGAGTCCTATTAGACATACAAATTACCTTGGATGGTTAAATTTTAAGGGCCAATGTTGATTATCACACAAATTATTTAGGCAATTATTATTATTTTTTTTATTTGGATAATATTGGTATGGATCAATTATGTATGGAATAAGATATCGGCCAAATGGCCGCCGCGAACTCTTCGGTACACCTCCATCCGATGCTCTAAATTTTTGATGACGCTGAGGCATAATTGAGGTTCTGTGCCGTTAATGTGCCAAATTATCTCATACTTTGAATTGTTGCAGGTTTATCGACTTACACATTTTCTTTCAAATAACCCCAAAGAATGAAGTCCAACGGTGTCACGGTGTCAAATCACATGATCATGACGGCTAATTGACATCGCCATAACACGGCCATTGAATTTGTTGCGTAAAAGAGCCATTTTTTTCGTTATCTGTGTGGTAATTAGCACCGTCCCGTTGAAACCACATATCGTCCAATTCGGGCCATACAAATTTTGTTATCATCTCACGATAGCGAACACCACAGTAACCATATTAACTGTTTGACCGGCTCGATGATAACGTCAGCCTATAAACCGCACCAAACAGTCACTCTCTGTGGGTGCAGTGGTTTCCGACAATCACTCTTGGATTATCATTCGCCCAACTGCGGCAATTCTGCTTATTGACGAATCCACTGAGGTAATAATGTGCCTCATCACTGAAAATAATTTGCTTCGAAAATTGATCATCCACTGTTGCCGTTTCTTGCCACCATTCTGACCATTGACGACGTTTGTAATGATCAAGAGGCTTTAGTTCTTGAGTCAATTGCACCTTCTAAGCGTGTAAATGCAAGCCTTTATGCATAATGTTCATCAACGACGAGCGCGAGAGCCAGCAGCAATATTATCTGCAGTACCAGCTATACGAGCATGCACTGGTGTTTTCACATCTTCTACAGACCCGGTTTGCTCAAATTTTTGCACGTTTTTTCGATTGTACGAACAATTGGACTATTAAATTGACGGAAAGAATCACGAAGTCCATTCTGATTTGAACGCCCATTTTGATAATAAGCCTGAATAACTTTAACGCGTTGCTTGTTTATGTAACTTTTCATGGTTCAGAGTTAGTCTGAGATTGAGAAATGCCAATTGAAATGCAGAAAAAACTTGACGTTTAGGTGTGGTTCACATTTAAAACCGGCCCCTAACCTTCCTGACTATTTTCATTTTTGTGTGACACATTCACATTTCTCGGTCTCTCAGACCGATTTCAAGCATTTCTCGGTATCTCAAAACTATTCTAAAGTTTTCAAAACCTGTGCAGTGGTCATATTTAACAAACTAATCTGAAATAACTGAAGTAAAAAAAAACAAAATTAAGTTTTTTTTTAGCTCACAGCATCAATTTATATTTCATCATAATAATTTGGCATTTTTGATCCTAGACCTATAATAAAAATAAAAAAAAATTCATTCACAAAACATAACATTTATAAAATGTTGTTTTTCTATTAACATACATATATTTTAGAAGTAAACAAAAAAATAAAATGACTTAAAAAAAACAGGAACACTAAAAAAAATAATTTCAAAATGCTTAAAATATATGCCTCATTATGAGGTTCGTCTTTGTAAATTTCAATCAGTCGTTAGAGCTTGTGGCTCGATTCAGCGTCCTGTAAATCTTCAACATCACTTTCCTCTGAGTCTTCTTGTTCAGTATCAGTGTTTGCTTCATACACATCAATATTATATTCGTATTCAGTACCACTTTTCACATCAGAATCTAGATCTGAATCGATTTCATTCAGAATAGCTCTTATGCGCTCAATATCTGCCATATCTAACGAAAATCTCACGATAATTAACTTTGAACATAATTCTTTTATTAAATCATATAAACTGATCTCTAATTGTCCATTTTCATCTAAAAATTTCCAATTTAGCAAAACCAGCTTACCTATCGAAAATGTGACACTTAACTATAAGTCGGTCTCACAGACCGTCTGATTAGCAATCACCGGTACAACACTTTAACTCAAACGCACTTGTTACACTAAACGTTGTATAATGAGAAATAATGAAGATGCTGAGAGAATGATGGTGTTGCAATTTTTTGTTTTCGTGAAATTAACTCAAAAGTGATTCATCGGTCTCACAGACCGACGAAATGGTCAGGAAGGTTAAAATTTAACCAGAAAAGTATATGTCTATATTTAAAAATTCATATAAATCGCTTCAGCCGTTATGTTATCGAACGTTCCGTAATGTACCGGGATGTTCTAGAATGTTATGGAAAGCTCTCGAATACTCTTAAATGTTCTTGTCTGATTTCCATCCATAGATTAGAAATTAAATATTAAATTAAAAATTTAATTATTATTATCTGTTTATATGTTAAAGCAATAAAAAAATACGCTACGATAGAGTAGCACAAAAGCAAAGAATTTTATTGAAAAATGTGAAATGTGAAATTTAATAACAATACAAACAAATTTTCGTTGATTCAAGTAACCTATTTCTCATTTATCGTCACTTAAATTCAATCCAGTTACTGAATACATAATGATGCAAATTCACCAGAAAATTAATTAATTGTGTCGTAGTAGTGATGTCATTCATCTTTTAATGCTCATTCTTGCCTTTTATTTTGCTTAATTACCTACAAATTATTTTAACTCGTATGCAGATTGATCTCTGAAATGTTTTCTTACAACACTTGTGGAATATTAATATTTCAGTTTCTGGTGCCTTTAGTTGTGAACTACAATTAATGTTAATAAACTGAGCATTAATTAACATATGAAAACTATAAAATTACCATATGAAAATGAAGAAGCCCCATTATCATGTATCATGGATGGCAGAAAAAGGATGCATATTAATTTCATTATTACCAAACAGCACAAGATGTCCTTAAAAAGTTGAAAGAATTTGTTCTTGTTATTGTTATTGGTAGTGTTATTGTTGTTATACAAAAAATGTGTAATTAAGTGGTGTGGACAAATTGGTAAAACTGACCAAGAAGGTTTGTTTTTAACTGTACAGAAGGGGTTTTCAAAATGAATTAATATTTTCCACACATTCAAGAACATATTTGTATTCTGCGTAATTGTGTTGAATTACGTAAATAAATATCCAGTTTTTTAATTAATTTTATTGAAGTAAAAGTGAAAGTTGTTAAGCTAGCAGAAAGACATGAATCTTAATGAGTTAAAGTATTTTAGTTTTCAGTGACATAAAGATGCCAAAACAAATAAATATTAAAATTACTGAATTATCATGACCCAGTTCACTCTAGGAAAATGAAACTTAAAAAGCAGACTTAAGGCGATAAAAATGTGGAAAAGATTAAAAAAAATTAAATTTTTACATAAAAAAGTATGTGCTCGCAAAGAAAAACCATGGCTATGGTATCGTTACATGAACCACATTATGTTTTTTGTAACAATAAATGATTGCGGTGAACAAATTTTAGTTGTTTGTAACATTAATCTTGTCCCAATAAAAAAATTTTTGGTTAAAATTTTATCATTAAATGGCTACGACATACATAAAACTAAACATGGTTGGTTTTTTTATTTTAAATTTTTACTCCGCAAACAAAGTTTTTTCGGAGGTAACCAAAAAATTTTTGAAAATATATAATATTTGTTTGTTTATGTCATCGGAGTTAATAGTGCTTCAAAAATGTTTAATTAAATTCTTTTTCGCTGTTGAATTGAGCGCCTGGCAACCATCTTCTCTAGATTCCCACAATTCGTGTTCCTCGGTGTGAGGCCGAAATTTATTTTTAATTTTTATACCACAAAAAATAATAAAACCTCGATATCATGAAAATCAACAGGGATATCATTACTAATGATGAAATGTCCGCAGATACTTTCAAAACGAAATTGGTCGATTATGTAATTTACGAGGTGATATTAAAATTGAAGATTTCAATCCCTCAACTGAAGAAGCTGATGAGGGTACAGCCTCAAACGTTGAGACAGGCGTTGGTGTTGTTCACAAGAATGCTTTGTTTTCGGAGACAAGAAAGGCTTCAATTTGTACCTAAAAGACTTTAAAAAAGGTATTGGTGGAATTAGAAAAGAGATCCCCCGGTCAAATTGATGTCTTGAAGAACAACATGAACAAAGCAATGAAAGAAATCTTGAGCCAATTTAAGGACTTACAATTCTTTACTGGTAAAGCCATGAACTGCGACGGTATGGGCCATGTTCGAATGTCGTGATTTCCAAAGTGTTCCCGCCCTTATATTCTTGAAACACGGTTTGGAAGAAGTAAAATGCTAATTAAATTTGTTTATGTATGTAATAATAAAATCCTCTGTATTTCATATAAAAGCATTAATAAAAAAATATTAAATAATTCTGTATTTTAAAATGTAAAAAAAACTGGCGTATCCATTTCATATCACATGCCATATTTTTAACCATACTAAAGTCGTTAATTTAACCATAATGTTATAATGTTCAACAATAATATTGTTTCATTACAACTATATAATTACACCATAATATGTTGCTCTTAGATTATGGTTACCTCAACCATGTTTTTTCCTTGAGTGAGAATAAAAACGTCTCGCCGGTGTATGACAACTTTTTAAGCCACTTTGTGACTAATATAAAAATTATGAAAATAAAGTTTTACTACGTATTTTTTATAATTTAGAATGCAACCAAGAGAGTTTTAATTTTATACTCGTATTACTCTTCGAAAGTAAAGCCCATTGCGGGTAAACCACCTACCGCTTTGAAGTGATAACTTTCTTAGTAAAGTTGAGCACATCTTGGTTGAAGAAAAACCATTGAATTCACGTCATCGTCACCTAACTCTGGTTTCTATGTATTGGTGTATAATTGATATACACACATGAATGGCATGTATATGCAGTATAGGTCTGCATGAGTACATTATTTTCTTACCCGCAATATTCTTCTTTTTGCTTACAATATAAATTTTAGCCATATTACAATATTTCTACCTGCTATAAGGCTTTTTGAAAGTTCATTAGTCGATCTATTTTATTTACATACATACAATATTTTATATCAAGCATAAGTTCGTTTTATTCTCACTAAGAAAGCATAATTTTAATTAATATTAAAGAAAAATTGGGAAAAAAATGAAAAATGAAATTTTTAGACATCAGCAGAGCGGATAGCACATTTTCTAGACAGCTACGTCCGTCATCAGCACTCTTCGTATCTATCAACTTTGGGTAGTGTTAAGTTGTAAACATCATCTAGTTGATAGATGCAAAGAATGCTGAAGACGGACGTAGCTCTTCAGAAAATGCATTACATTCTGCTATTGTCTAAAATAAAAATTTACCAATTTTTCCATATTATGGTTGAAAATACCATACTATTTTAGAATACTAGTAAAACTTTGGCTATGGTATGAAGTTTAGCAAAAATGATATAGATCAAATAACGTTGCACTTTTTGGGTGTAGTAACCATTTAATGATCAAAAACTATAAGTTGTTCAGCTCAACAGTTTATTGTTACAGAGAAGATAATATGATTCTTGTGACAATACTACAACTATGTGTTTTTTCCGTGTAGATCAAATAATCATTGGTAGTTCGAGATTTGTTCTCTTTAAAAAATAACAAACACTAATATTTTTGTAACTGGAATTGTTCAAGCTCTGTATAATTATATCGACTTTTTTGAAGAAAATTCGATTTTATAGTAAAATTTATATTTCTTTGTTGAAAATTTGGTGGTAAAATTTAAATTTTTTGAGACATGACATCTCGATTTGAACTGCTATATCTTGTTTTTTAATTCAGATCTATTTTCATTCAATTAAATATTAATTAAATATTATTGGATTTTTTCGATAAAAATTACGATTATTGGCGCAATTTCGATTTTTTGGTGAAAAGTAATTTTTTGGTGATTTTTGGTTTTGGAACAAGCGTGATGGTTTCTCCATATCATAACCATTAATAACAGTACCAAAATCCCGAAATTATGTCTGCTAAATGGTACTATTATATGAACTAAAAATGATCTAGTTCAGTTGAGGTATCTCGGTGGGCTAGGTAGTATGCTATCAGTCCGAGGTTGTGGGCTTGATTCCCACCAAAGACTCTGTAATTTTTCACTACAACTCGGCTAAAAGTCCAAGAAGGACCTTGGATATAAACTGGGTGCCTACTAGACGTGAGCGCAAGACGTTAAAAAGTGTACAGTATTGCATGTTTTTGAAGCGCAAGTATTGATTGTATGTGTAGTGGAATATTAATAAACAATAAATACAGAAAACAAGAGAGCAAACAGTGCAAAAATCAGTGCAACTCATTTGAGCGGACAGTTTTATCAAGTGTACAATATATATTTCATATTGTTCACTAGTTCATTTTACTTAAATTTTCTTGAGAGTAAAATCTCTGATTTTTGAGAGAAAAAATTAAATTAGATTTTTTTTATTCAGCAATAAATAAAGTAATATACATAAAATAACTAAAATACAAAGTATAAACCCTTGCTTTTAACATCATACATTTACATACATGTTGTCTGCTATAACAGTATTTCATATCAAGAGACACTATTGAAACAATATATTCACTACCGAAATTTTATTTCAAACAACAACAAATATTGCATTGGTTGGATGAAGAGCAAATGTTATTGTATGGTTTTATTTAAGAGCACAGCAACATTTGTATACACATGAAATCATGTGCAAGAAAAAGAGACCAATTCATTATTGAACATTATGAAGTTAGTCTAACAAGACGTCTTATGCTCACGTTAATTCCGTTAGTGGCAGGTAACGAACTCTCAATTGTTATCTGCCCAAGTTAAAAATCAAGGTGAGACGATATTTGCAGAGCACAAGCAGACACATATTAAACGAGGACGCTGTGGAGACCTAAGCCTTACGCTATTGTTAGCAATTACCAAAGACCCTGTGATGAGGAAAAATGTCGGCATGTATGATTTGCTAGCCTGTAATCAATACAGTCGAAAGTAAAAGGCTAGTGATAGCACGAGACTCAATGAAAATAAGGTATTCGTAAATTTCCAGTCGACTACCAGAAATCATTAAGGCACGAAGGGGGTCGAAAAGGCATCTATGAAATCAGTGGTCTGCTTCGGTATCCCCCTACAAAATAATAAGATTAGTTCAGTTGAACTAAACACTTAACTGACATAAGTGAGCTGATTACCACCCCTTGATCATATTAGCTGCTTAGTTATGTTCAGCTTATTATCTTACTTCAGCTTATTATCTTACTTTAGCTCTTTAGTTCAAAATTCCATTTTAGTAAATATATATACGGAATTTGACAGTAAAAATAGCCGCAAAATTATTTTGCTGTAGAAACGCGATTACTTGCTAGATTGCAACACCTTCATTGATAATCAGGAGTCTGTCAAAATTGATCTTAGAAATGATGCTAGTGAAACCTTTTATTTCTATGGTTTCGTACTCAAAGAATAAAAACGTAACCTTTTTTTTCGCTACAGTATTCGTTAAGTCTCTGTCCTGACAATATTTTGTTAGGTTTTGCTTTGAATCTAATCCACACCAAATTTTAAGTACATATTTACCCAGATAATAATCTAAAATGTATATGAAACTCTAAAAATTCTTGTAAAGCTTTGTAAAAGGCGTTTAAAATATTTTAATAACAATATAATTACACAAAGTAAAAATACAAGTCAAATAGAAATTTTATTCAATTGGCTATTTGGCAGTAAGTAATTTATATTTTGTCATTATTTTGAAACAGCACCATCTGTTGAGCAACCGTATTTAAAATTTCCCGCTTTCAAAAATGAAAGGCACCTTTAAATCGGCAAAAAAAAACGGCGTACTTTCACTGCTTTTACTCCACTTTCTCTTGGAAATAAAATATTTTTGCGGAAAAAATTATCCTATATTGGAGTCAGGATACTAAGTTTTTGTTAAAATCCATCCAGTAGTTTTTACGTGTAGCGGACACAAAGAAAAATAAACAGACAGACAGAAAACAGATAGACAGACGGACAGACAGACACACAGGAAATGAATTACTGTTTTATTAAATGTATAGATTAAATGTTACAATACAATTACAAATTATATTGTTATCGATAATAGTACCAAAGACCTTTACTCGGTGTAGTTAAACACCCAGAACTTTCGGTACGAATAGAACCCATAACTCCCGGAATGATAAACTAGATTACCGTGGCAAATTGGATACTTTTTTAGTTTTGAATACAACGGCATATATCGTCTGAAAAATAATATTCAATTTAAGAAAACGGATCAATGATTTGAATTATACGTCTCAAATTCCAACGAAACCACTATTAATTTCTACAGTATAAAAATTAACGTAAATTTGCAAACTTGTGTTATGAATTCGTTTACAGTTTATAAATATTAGAATGAACCTACGATTTGTTTAATTTATTTTAAAAAGATCTTATAAAATTTAAATTTAATACAATCTTTTTCAACATTTTCCATCGTTTTTCTTCCGTTTTTTTGCTTCTATATTCCTTTCATTAATATACTGCAATTTACCTTTATTTGAATTATCGCCAATAAAATGTATGCATAACAATTGTCATCATCAAAGACAAAATCAATTTCCAACAAATTTAAATTTAAGCAAGAAATAAAAAAGGAAATAATTTTTTGTTCATTTTATAACAATGTCGCTACTTACAAGGATACATTGTCCTGCGATGCATAAAATTTTACAACCACACCAAATAAAAAACTAACTAATACACACAAACATAAAGCACCGATACAATGATACATAAAGAATGTAGAAACAAAAAGGTATTGAATTTCAAGCAGCTGTGTGGAATCGCTTACTTCAGTTTGAATGAAATTGAGTCAAGCAGTGTATGAGGATTGGTTTGGTTATTTCATACCCACCTTCGTTTCGAAAGCAAATAATAGACTTTTGTTTCAAGCTTCGGAACTTCCTTTGGCCATTTGAAATAGAAGGCGAATATAAAATAATAAAAAAAAAAACAATAGAATAATATAACTAAAGAAATCATCCAAAGGGCAGTAAAAATCAGTAACACAAATCCCAAAGTGCGGGCTAAAATAAAAGTTTATGCAAATGTTGTTAAAATAAAACAATGCAAAGTAAATGTATAAAATTAAATAAAATAAGTTGCAGAAATAATACACACACATACATTCATACTCACACTATAACACACTCTCGCAGAGGTTTAAGGAAATTATTTTAAATGTCTCAAATAAAAATGAAAACGAATGGTTTCTATTACGAATCTCATGGTCTGCAGGGAAATTCAATTGAAATTATACCTGATGAAAGAAAAGAAAACTTTTATTTTCCTTTCTTTCTGTGTTTTTTCTTTTGTTCTATTTAAGATGTTGTATGTTATACAAATTATGCGACAAAAAATCTATAAAAACTGTTACAAATTTGTTTTAAACAATTTCTTTTAAACAACTTTTTGTTGCAAGTAGTGAGAATTTTTTCAGGTGTTTTTTTTTTCAAATCATACAAATGAAGGTATCATAAAAACAATAGACAGGAAAAACTTTAAAATATTTCCTTTCAAGCCGGAAAAAAATTAACATAAAAACTTTTACGTTTTTATTACAACTTCTTTATTTTGAATAAAATTTTATAAAACATCTAAATGTTTAACAACTTGGGTACATGCACTAATTTAAGCTAAAACGGAAGTCATGGCGGACATGTTCTGTAGTCGCTACGGAAATGTGTTTTAAAAGTTAACAAAACTGTAATGGTCAGTATATTTTAAAGGCACGAAATTAATTCACAGCGCTAGGTTACAACTTAAACAAATATTACTTTACTATGAAATATTTATAATTATATTTTCAAAATAATGAGAAATTAAATTGTATTACAAATTATTATGTTAGCAACTAAGTAATTGCGGATTTTTTTAGAAAATCAAAGATTTTGAGACATGAAGCTTCCCTCACGTGTTGTACTGTGAGGATCCGATTTTTTTTTTATTAGGGGGTCATTAACTTTAACTAGACAAACAGAGCATTTTTCATCTTTGAGTGAAAGATCAGCAGAACGAAATTTGGCAAACCAATTTTGACACTGCTGCACATTAGTTCAGCTTCATATGATTGGTGGCATTAAATATAAGGAGACATCGTAGAATCTTGAATTTTAGTATATACTAAAATTGGGCTGTGATAAACAAATACTGCAAATATGGAAAAAATCCGAGCACAACCACGCCTACTTCACATATAACACAAAAAAGTTAAAAATTATCGTACAGTCACAATTTTTTGCTCATTGCAATTTTATGATAATATCGTGAAAAAATTAGAAAAATCTTTTAGCAACCACGCCCACCTATCACATAAAATAATCACATAAAATGCAATATTTTCCTTGTTAAAAAGCTAGATCGCTTAAGAAAGCCACACAGATTTATATTTTCGTGCTTTTATTTGATTAAAACATAACTAAAAAAATATAGCAACAGTCATGTCCATGTTTAGTGAATATATCTGTAAATAAATGGGAGGAAATAAAAAAAAGATTAAAACAAAGTAATTCTTGTACACAAAGTAATTCTTAACACAAAAAATTTTTTACTTCATCAGAAAATCCCAATATATCCTTCTTGAACTGTGTACGGTATGAATTTATATATGGATCTGAAGACGCCAGTAACATTTCTTCATTTGTTGTTATGCAATCAGCTTTTCTGGAGTGGCTTAGGCGATAACTTCTGTAATCTTTATTTCGAGCTTCCATAGCTTCCTCCGACAACATGCCAAGTGGCAGTATTGCTGCTGACACAATTTGACTCCCATGATCACATTTGACTTCATGAGAACACACTGGTTGTTCATGTTCCGGAAGATCTTCACCAAAAGAATATATATTTTCCAACCAAACTTCATTTTGTCAAGAAATCTATCTTTTATACGTCTTGAACTGGCCCACTTAGTTTTCAATCGTGGTTAAAATTGTTTACGTAAAAATTTTTTAAATTGATCTACGTTATTAACTAATAAGTCCGTATTATTTGTTGAAATAATATCGCAAACTTCATCAATGTTCTAATCACAATCCAATAAAAGATCAAAAATTTCATAACAAGATAACTGAAAATTGTCCATATTTAACGAGTTTTTTGATATTTGTCACTTCAAAAACAATAAACTAATTACCTTTAATCACTTACATTTCGGTACTCTGACAAAAAAAATGCAACTAAAAATCACAGCTGATTAAAATATTGAACTTTCAACAACAACAAAAACAACACTATAAAAAATGGTTTGAAGTTATTGTTATGTATTGCAAAAAAACATAAAAAGAAAGTTGTTTTTGCTTGCGCAATAACATGCTTGAGAAGGAAATTTTTCGTAATTTTTTTAAGTTTTTTATATCGGAATTGCTTATAGGAATTGCAATAGGAAGGCAGTTTCGTGACGTCACACATTAAACTGTCTAGTGGAAAAAAAACATGTGCGTTACACCTATAAAAAGTTACACGGTTTTAAAGACGAATTATTTTGATAGTTGTTTCATAATTTTTAAGTAACAAAAATGGGTTTGGAAAAATAAATCTCAAAAATTAATTTTTCAATAAAAAGGCATGCAAATTTATTTGCTTTATTCAGAAATGTAGCAGAAATAATGAAAAAATCCTAAAATTTAAATATTTATAATAACACTGTAAACAAATTATGAAGTTTTTAGCCAAAAGATGTACTTAAAAAAAAAACAGTCAGCTTCGATGGACCCGAAAAATAGGCACATCAAAAAACTACTTTTACGAATCAATAATCTTATTTTGTATTATATATACTAAAATATGTATATAAATATTTAGGTGTTTTCTATGCCAACTTTTGAAATATATTGATTTTAAAAATCATCCATATTTGATATTTTTTTAAAATTATCAGTTAATATTTTTAATATTTGAAAATGTATGATAATAGTAGGCTATGCTTTCAACCAGAGCGAACTAATACAAGGTGAGTGCACGAGCGAATGCTCTAGAATGTCCTCACTAAACAGACTTGAGCACACTCGAAAAAATAGCAGAGACAATTGTAATCAAGATTTAATGAATAAACTCCTAATTTATTCTGATACATTAATTTTATGTAATAGAAATAAAATAAATACAAGAAGCTCTTTCAACAATAATGAAGAAATTAGTAATTACATAATAGTAGATGAATCTATTAATACTGATTCAGATTCATAAACTTATTATAGTGACTAAGAAATTGTTTACAATTGTTATGTTATTTGAATTTGTTTGAAACTTTATCACTAATCTTTATATAAATATGTTTTTTATCTTAAATTTTAAAAAATTTAATGTTATCAATTTCGTAACCCTAATCATATAATGTTACTTGAATACCAATGGTTATGAGTATTTTTAAAAGTTTAAAAATAAAAATACTAAAAAATTTAAAATAATGTTATATTGCAAAAAAGCATACGGCAACCCTAAAAAATTATAGATTGGTTACATTTTATAAAAAAAAACTATTACGCTTTATCATTTTGTATGTGAAATGATAGATTAAAATTCAAAAAAATAATAATTACTGAAATGGGGTAATTTTGGGTATTTAATTGTCCCTGCACCGGAAAACTAAAAGGATTTCTAAAAATGTTAATTCATTTTTGATGGTAGGTCAAGAGAGATATGTGCCAAAAATTTCATTAAGCTACCATAACTCCTTCAATTTTTTTCCAGTTTTACTATGGGGACCGTTCACTGTGCGTCATTAGGCCGACATGAGCAGAAAATTTAAATTTTAATTTCGGGATGGCGTAACCTTGACTTCTATCATCCTTGACAAGAATATTTTGAAGCAAAAGGCAAAACAGATATTATGAGATATAGATTTAGAGAGTTTGTTAAGAGACGGTGACAAGAAAACTTGAATAGAGCAAAAGTAAAATTAAAATAGAGATACAAAGTTGAGTAGTGACAAGACATTTAATTGTAAAACTTAAATATAAAATAATTAATATTTTAAAATAATTTAAATAAATAACTTAAATTTAATACTCTTATAACTAGTTTTTTAAAACATTAAAACTTAATCTAAATTATATCTATCTGAATCGCTAAATTAAAAACTGGTTAGAAAACTAATTATTAAACTAAAACCTGTTAAATAAAAGACTTAACACTATAAAACTTAAACTTTTATTTAAAAATTAAGGCAAAAATTTCCACATAAATATAGAATGCATTTTAGAATGTGTCCTCTACAAGCAAAGAAAAAACATGATTGAGGTAACCATCATTTAAGAGCAACATATTATGATTAACTTATATGGTTGTAGTCAAACCATATTATTACACACTGTGTAATTTTTTAAGTCATGGCAAAATAACCATATACGGACACCACTACGTCATAAATGACCAAAAAAAAGACCCCTGTCGCCCAGTTTTGTCCAAAGTCCTCCAGGTTTTTTTTATGGGACCTCAAAGATGTGGGGCCTCGATGTCATTTTTGCAAAAAAATGATCATTTCCTCAAGCTCATACTTTGCAAACCGTTTGAAATTTTGATATACTCTCTGAGGCAAAGTTGTAGCTCTTGTCAGAAAGAACAAAAATTGTGAACATTTAAAATCAAAAAAACTTCATATCTTCAAGGTCAAAATCGCAAAAACTTTAAAAAATTCAATTTTTTTTACCTTTTTCCCCTGTTCAGGTCCATAGGTAGCAAACCGTTCAAAATTCAAGGAAACAATCAACTACAAAAATGAACCTAAGATTTCAATAAACAACTTTCTAGAACCTATGAACTTTTTAGGAATGATTCTTAGCACCGTTTAGGCAGCGCTTAGGTAGCTAACAAATTTTCGGGAAATTTTTCACTTTTGCGGCTACCTAAAAATAATTGCCAACTTAAATTCAATTGATCTGTTTTACACTATACACCTTTTAAATTTTATTATGAAGTTATTTTACTAAATTAAATTAAAAAAAAATTAAATTATATAAACTAAGAATAAGTGCTCAAATCTAAAAAGTTAAAGTAAAGAAATATACTGAAGTACAGCCAGTGCTAGACACAAAACTGTATGATGACACACATTATAGCAACAAATAATATTGGTCACCTCTGTGATGTTCGGCCAAGAGAAGAAATATTCCCCCTTCTAAGTCGAACGTAACCACGATCATTTAGATGTTGCGGAACAGCGGGTTTGGATGTGTTTCAAGCTTCTTCAGATGTTTCGCTATTACTGCCTTAACAAGTGGCACGCTTAGATCTTTGTGGATGTTCGAGTTTTTAATATACCAGGTTGCGGCTGCAATTATTCGAAAAAACTTATTTTGGCGCCTTTGAATTTTTTTCTAAATTAGAAGCATAATTTTTCATATGCCCTGTATTCTCCGAGTTATTTAGAAGATAATGATAATCAAAAATTTTTTTTTAGTTCTTCTCATACCCGGTTTGTTTTTATTTATTAATCTTAGATATGGCAAATAAATTAAGACATGTATTAGAATTATCGGTGGAAAATTTTTTAAAATTTGGAATTTTTAGCTTAAGTATTAGCAGTTATCCTCTTCACAGTTGACGAAGTCAAATCACTACTGCGACCACAAACTCATTTTAATTTACAAATATTGTACAATAGAAAAAAAGGTGTTATTTTGTGTAGTGCCTCAACCTGTCAGCCGAAAAATTTTCTTTTTTTTCTGGTTACCACCACTTAAGAGCACAAATGGCCACCTTTTTATCGTATTTTCTATTGCAGTTTAGTTCAAAATTTTACTTTTAATTACTGAAAGTCAATAAACATTTAAAGAATTTTAAACAAAACCTTTAAGATAAATACAATAATAATCATATCGTTACCAAAATAATTTCTTAATATTTAATATTTTAGTAGTTGTCCTGTTGTCCTTAATAAAACGTGTTTCCTTTTACTGACTTATTGCTAACCACACCTTCTTTGCTCAAAAAATTAAAATATATAAACTGCTATTAAAATAACAATCCCCCACTGATTTTTCCAGGTCCTGTAACTGAAACCCACAGAATAAGAAAGAAAAAAGTCAATAACAGGGAAAAAACGAAACTTAACTACGCGACATTTAATTTAATTTCGTGCTTCTTGATTTCTTCATTTTTATACAAATACTCAAACTGAAACAACAAACAAACCATGAAGAGAGAAGTAAGAGGAAAAGTCTAAGGACCTTGTTAAGGATGCCACTAACAGCAGTAATGCATCATGACTATAACTTACGTTTAAGACCCAAGGTAGAAGGCACCAAAATAAAGAAGTTGAACTTAAATCAAGACCAGCTACTCCATGTTGTTGATTATAATGGTGATGGTGATGGTGATGGCAATAATGATGATGGTGATTCTATTGGTAATAATAAATAAAAAATGTAATTGTGTTAGTGTATGTGTCTATTGATGTTGGTTTTAATTTGTAATTTAAATACTTCCACACCGTGAATGTACGTTGTTCAGTGGCCACACAATAATTGTAAATCACTGCGATTTCTTGCGTGAGCTCTTGCTGGAATTAATGCATTTTTAAGACTACAAATAGTCCAGGAAACACTTAAGCACAGGAAGGAGCATAAGAACAGCAATATGTTTTATTAAAGGACTTTTTGTTTACTTTCGTTTTTTTATTAGTCCATAATTTATTTTGTAGAATTTTTCTTTCATTTCATATTCTCTTGATTGTTTTTGACTTGCTATTGGCATTGGGTTTAAAAATTAATTAATATTTTAATTTTCTTGTCCAGTTTTTTTAAGCACTAAAATATTTTTTTACTGAGTCACTTATTCATTTAATTTATTATTTTTTTAAGGCAAAGAAAACTATTTTTCTTTAAGATTTTTACTCATTTTAGGTGTAAAAACTATGGCAAAATTAGCTAGTAAATTTTAGAACTTTGGGGTTGCTATGGTATATTTCCAGTATATTTTTAAAATAATTTTAAGAAGAAATATTTTCTAATCCAAATTTTTATTTCTTAAGGTTAAGAAAAAATTTCTCAGGAATATAACTTAAGGCTTATTTGATATGAATTTATATTGGCAAATTTTGATGTTGTGCATTTTTGTTGCTAAACTTATTGGATTTTACAGTATTTTGTATACCTCTAGAGGCTGATTGGTGCGCTAGTCTCTCAGCCTGCAAGTTGTGGGATCGATTCCCGCCAAATACTCTGGGTGCTTTCCGCAGACAAGCAATAAGCTTTTCAAGTAGTGTTATCTTTATAGTCAGTATATTCGTGTAGCATACTTCTACTTTGAAATTGCTACCCTGTATCCAACATGTACATATGTGTATTGTGCGCATGGCCTACTCAGTTAGTATAGCAACCTAAGCATTATTATTACCTATAGTCTTACTTACACACACACACACACACACACATTCTTCATGTATACGCATGCGCACAGACTACTTTGTTAACATATTCAAATTCTTATTATTATTGTTCCCGTATTTTCTAATACTTATCTATTGTAAGCATAGTAGTCAATATATTTCTGTCTATAAACACACACATACACAGATTCTACATATTAATAAGTTGAGAAATAAAATAATGAACAGTTTTTGATTTGAATACAGAACTAGTTGTCTTACTACAATTTCAGAAGTGGGATAGTCATTTTTTTAACTCTTATATAAAAACTAAACACAAAAGCAAGACAAATTAATTTGATAACAAATGGAAGCAAAACGAATTTTGTTAAATTAAATAAAATAAAACCAAACAAAGAAAGAAGACAACAGAAAAAAAAGCAGTTTTTTTTTAATAATAAAAAAAAGAATTTAAAATGAGTGATGTATGTGGTTCAGATTATACGTCTGCGGAGTTGCGGATATGGCTACAGAGCCTTGGGCTTTCATCAGCTGGGACAAAAAGTGCCATGCTTGTCCGATTAAATGATGTGCCTGCTGATCAAAGAGGGGAATTGTTGAAGGAAATGAATGTAGCCAGGAAAATGAGTGCATAAGCGAAGGCGCGTGTCGTCCAGCAAATGAAGGAGAGGGACAGACAAAAGATTGTGAGAAAAAAACAAAGAAATCGGAAGAAATCCTTGGTTTGGTGAGTTTACTGAGGAAAGAACTTGATTTAATTAAGAGAGAAAAGGAGTTATTGCAAAAGGAGAGTGATTTAATGAAAATGATAGCTGGAACCGAGAACGAAATTAATATGCCGAAGGTTGATGATAAAGGAAACGCTAGTCAACAGGAGAACGGTTCTCAGAACTCAAAGAAAATAGAGGTATCTTTTAATATTCTAAAGGAAATGATAACAGAATATGAAGGCGAAAATGATTCTGATCTGTAGGTAAGCCAATTTAGAAATGTTATAAGTGCTTATAATGTGGATGCAACTTCATCAAAAACGCTGCTAATGTGCAAGCTGAAGGGAAAAGCTCAATTGTGACTTCATTCAGAAGAAAATTTTTTAAATGCCAATACAGAAGAAATTTTAGATGAATTGGAGGAAGTTTTCCGAAAAAAAGAAAACAAACTAACTATGCGTAGAAAATTCGAAGCCCGTAAGTGGAAGTATAGTGAAAGATTTCAAGATTATTTCAATGAGAAAACCGTTTTGTCAAGAAATCTTGGTATAGATGAAGACGAGCTGATTGAGCATATCATTGAAGGTATTCCTGAAACTCAACTTCGAATACAAGCTAGTCTGCAGTGCTACAATAATAAAGCGCAGCTTCTTCAGGCATTCTCAAGAATCGAATTAAAGCGAAACGGTCGATTCCAAGGAAGAGAGCAGAAAAATGAAGAAAACTTTGTTAAGGTTAGATGTTATAACTGCAATTGTCTGGGCCATTATGCCAGCGAATTTCAGAAGCCGAAAAGGGAGGTAGGCGCATGCTATGGTTGCGGCAGCTTGAGTCATCTGGTAGCAGCTTGTCCGGAACGGAAAGTACTAGGGCCTAAGGTGGAGAATCAATATTTAAGGTATTTTAAGTGTAGTTGAGATAATAATTATGGAAATTCTTTTTATATAGAATGCTTGATGGATACAGGGAGTCCCTCATGTTTTATAAGGAAGTCGGTAATTTCGCAGAGGGGTGAATTGAATAGAATAAATGAAATGAATTTGTCTTTTTTTTCTTTAAAGAATAATGAATTTAAGACTCTTGGGAAAATTTTATTTTACTTACATATATTCGGAAAATAAATACATTGAAATTGAAATGTTTGTTGTTGATGATGCGGTGATGGTATTAGATTGTATTCTTGGTAGAGATTTTCTGGATATGGCTGGTTTAAAATTAGTAGTCGAGAAAACTTCGGTTGCTGGGGAAATTAAAAATAATCTAGCGGATAATGATAATGCGGTAAAGGCGATTATGTCCATTGAGTGGGAGAACATGGCGGATACTATAGAGCTAAAAATAGGTGAACAGGTTCAAGACAATGAAAGGAAAAGGTTAGAAAGACTGTTTATGGATACTTACATAAGGGCTGAAAGGCCACTTGAACCTAAGACTAGAAGTGAGATTAAACTTAATTTAGAGAAGCCAAGAACTTTCAGTTGCGCACCAAGGAGGTTATCGTACGATGAAAGGGAGAAATTACAGGCAATTTTAGACGATTATTTAGAGAAAGGCTTTATAAGGCCAAGTGATTCAGAATTTGCGTCATCCATAGTGTAGACTATAGGACCTTGAACAAGATGACTTTAAAGGACAATTACCCCATTCCTATCATTGATGAACTCTTGGATCGTTTGTCAGGAAAACAATTTTTCACGAAGCTTGACTTAAGGAACGGGTTCGTTCATGTTTTTGTGGAGAAAGATTCTATAAAGTACACGTCTTTCGTAACTCCATTAGGACAATATGAGTTCCTAAGAATGCCGTTTGGTTTAAAAATTGCTCCGTCAGTATTCCAACGGTTTGTTAATAAGGTTTTTGAGGATATGGTGAGGAATAGGGAGTTAATAGTATATATGGATGACATTATGATAGCGACCGGGACTATTGAGGAACATTTCCGAATTCTTCGGGATGTATTCAGACGGTTGGTGGAGAACAAGTTGGAGCTTCGGTTGGACAAGTGCGAATTTCTAAAGACCAATGTTAAGTATTTGAGATACGAGATTGATGGAAAGGGAATTAGAGCAGATTTCGCTGGGGTAAAGGCGGTAAGGGATTTTCCTGTCCCATCGAATATACATTCGGTGCGTAGTTTTCTAGGCCTTACTTCATATTTTAGAAGGTTCGTGAAAAATTTTTCCACTATAGCTAAAGCATTAACGGACTTGACACGGAAGGATAAGGTTTTTAACTTTGGACCGAACGAATTAGAGGCTTTTGAGACATTAAAGAAAATATTAGTTCAATCCCCAATATTGGCGTTGTTTGATCCAAAAGATGTCACAGAGTTGCACTGCGATGCCAGCAGTATGGGATTTGGTGCTATACTACTGCAAAGGAAGAGCGATGGGAAAATGCACCCGGTATTTTATTACTCCAAAAGGACGAGTGATTCAGAGTGGAAATACCACAGCTTTGAATTGGAGACGCTTGCTATCCTCTATTCTCTAAGACGATTTAGGGCCTACTTGTATGGAAAAAAGTTTAAGGTTGTTACAGATTGTAATTCTTTGGCAATAACTCTTAACAAAAAAGAAATGAATCCTAGGATAGCCAGGTGGGCACTAGAATTTCAGAATTATGACTTTGAGTTGGAGCACAGGGCTGGAGTACGAATGCAGCATGTGGATGCTTTGAGTAGGAACTTACATGTAATGGTGATTGAGAGTAATACCTTTGAGGAGAACCTGGTAATAGGGCAGAATAGAGATTTGAACTTGTTAAAGATAAAGGAGAAACTTCAAGGGCAACAGAGTAAACTGTTTGAAATGAGAAATGGCGTTCTGTACAGGAAAACTAACAAAGATGACCTAGTGTTGTTCTGTGTACCAGAGGCAATGGAGAGTCACGTATTATATAGATACCATGATGAAATGGGACACATTGAAATCGACAAAATGACAGATCTTATATCGGGCAGCTACTGGTTTCCTCAGATGAGGAAAAAAGCCTTGGAACATGTTCAGAATTGCTTGAAGTGCATTGTTTATTCGGACAAACAGGGTAAAGAAGAAGGTTTTCTGAATAATTTTCCTAAGTCTGCGACTCCTTTTGATGTTGTTCATATTGACCATTATGGCCCTGTGGACAATGGGAGGCTGTTAAAATATATCTTGGTTGTTACGGTTGGTTGTTGACGCTAGCACGAAATTTGTGAGACTCTATCCTACCAAAAGCACTAAGACGAAGGAGGTGATAGAACATTTAAGGGATTATTTTAGAGCTTACAGCCGCCCGAAATGCATTGTTAGCGACAGGGGAACTGCTTTCACTTCCTCCGAGTTTTAAGATTTTTTAGATGGGCAAGATATCCGACACGTAAAGATTGCGACTGGGTCTCCACAGGCTAACGGTCAGGTGGAGAGAATTAACAGATGCATAGGGAAAATGATTGCAAAGCTGGTTCGTCCTGAAGATGGCATATACTGGGATTCAGTGTTAGAAAAAGTCGAGCACGCTTTGAACAACACCGTCCATAGAGCGATTGGACAGCATCCCAGCGTCATGTTGTTTGATTAGGACAGAGGGGTCCCGTAGTGGGCTCACTGAGAGAAAGTATATTAGGCAATTTTCAACAAATGACTCAGGCTGACCATGTTAAGGTGAGAAGAATGGCTTCTGAAAAGCATAAATTATTGCAGGATTACAACAATCGTTATGTTGACAGACGCAGAAAGCCGGGTACCAAATACTCAGTGGGTGACTATGTTATGATAAGGAATTTTGACACACAGGCGGGTGTATCGAGGAAGCTCATTCCCAAGTTTAAGGGACCCTATAGAGTAGCAAAGATTTTTAAGAACGATAGGTATTTGATAGAAGACGTAGAGGGTTTACAGCAATCGCGGAAACCGTACAAAGGTGTATGGGCTGTGGGCAATGTTCGTCCGTGGTTTAAGGGGAGGACTAATGCTTGTGCGAACCGAGATCGGGTGATCTCGTTTGTCAGGATGGACGAGTTATAGTCAGTATATTCGTGTAGCATACTTCTACTTTGAGATTGCTACCCTGTATCCAACATGTACATATGTGTATTGTGCGCATGGCCTACTCAGTTAGTATAGCAACCTAAGCATTATTATTACCTATAGTCTTACTTACACACACACACACACATGAAGAATGTTCATGTATACGCATGCGCACAGACTACTTTGTTAACATACTCAAATTCTTATTATTATTGTTCCCGTATTTTCTAATACTTATCTATTGTAAGCATAGTAGTCAATATATTTCTGTCTATAAACACACACATACACAGATTCTACATATTAATAAGTTGAGAAATAAAATAATGAACAGTTTTTGATTTGAATACAGAAAGAACTAGTTGTCTTACTACATCTTGAAGAAATATTATTAAATCTAGTGGCAGCAAATATCCCAAAATAAACAAGAGTGCTATATTCGGCCGTGCCGAATCTTCCGTACCCCTTTCCACGGTTATTTTTATATTGTTGACTCTTTACATAAATAAAAAAACTCGTATGAGAAAAACCTCATTATTCATAAAGAAATATAAGATAGCTGCTGCAATCTACATCTGCTACATCGTAAACTCTGAAATAGTTGTAGAAATGCCTATTTTGCTTTTATAAAATTAAACAACTTTAAAAAAAAATAATAAATATTTTCTCCAAAACTTTTTGTTTGTAATTGAATTTGTAATTTATAATATTGTGGCATTTTTTTTTTTTTTGTTGAATAAAATAAAATTTTCGCATACAAAAATAGAAATTAGCCTAAGTTGACTACAGCCACAACGGTGGTCGTGTAGACATGTAGCTTTGCTGTCTTCAAAGTAATCGTTTACTTATGAACTTGTGTATTTTATTTATGACAGTTTGTAGTCGGTATCCTAATGCTGTCTGTGCCTTTAATACATCTAGGTTTTTAAACAGAGATCTCTTATATTTAAGAATCAAGTTATTATTAATTTATATATAGATCACGCGCAATTAATTTTAAAAAAAAATCCAGTCCAAAATCATTTTCAATCTGAAATGGAGTCATCAAATCCGTTTCTATTCAAGACGTTATTTGAGTATGCAACAACCGTATATTTCTCCCATATTTGTGTTTTGCTTCTAGCACTTCTTCCGACAACCAGCCTAAATTTTTATTTATTTAATTATTATATGAATATCAAATCATATTATAATATCATGTTCTAAATCATATGTACCTATTAGCAAAATAAAATATTACATTAATTCCGGGGATAAAAATTAGATTTACTAGACCACAGACACTTAATTTGGGGGTGCTGTAGCTTAAGTGGTTCGCACGTTGACTACTAAGCAATGGTCACGAGTTCAATACTCAGCCGAGGCAACATAAATTTTTCTGATATCTATAAATTTTTCTTTATAATAATGCATATCAAAGCGCCCTCCTTCGCCGGTATTACCACATAGCACTAAATCGTCGGCGATGTAAAATAATTATAAATTGGCTATGATAGCTTCAAACTAATTCCCGTAAATAACACCAGAGGCGTTGCAATACTGTTATAAAAATAATCATAACGTGCAATTACAGTGTTGCCTGATGCGAAGCTTTACTATCACACTAACTGTCACACATCTGTCTTATCTTCTCCTATCCCTTTCCAAAAAGGTAACACATTTAATATAGGCATTAATTGCCTGAGTGTTACTTCTCTGTAAAAAAAAATTGTATTCACCTCAGAATACAGTATTCTGCCCATATTCATTTGAAGCTTACTTAAAGATAACTTTATGTCAAATTTTTATAAAAAATACTTCAAGTAAACTTAATTTTTTTATGAATAAAGGCATTAATATTTAATATTATATAATGTTGACCCCAATGAAATTTTAAGGTCATTCTGTTGTATTTAAGTATTTATATACAGAAAATTATTTTTCTAATTGACTAAAAATAGTATTGAATATAATCACAAATAATTTTTGCAAAAAAAACCGACTTCAAAACAGATAGAAGGGCAATAAAAATGTGAGAAGTAAACTGTAAGAATTAGATTTAAATCAAATAAAAGATGCGCCAAAATTAGAGGGGAAAAAATAAAGACCATTTGAATGTCAAGGCTCTCCTTATTACTGTTCAAAAGTTAAGCTATTTTCACCAGCATCCGTCTTTTATGGGGGCACCAGTCAAGCCTCTGTCTATAATGGTTTTAAAGATGGGTTCACATAGATCAAATAACATCACCTATTCGGACACCCTTTAATTTACAATTTTTAATTAAAGACCTGTTGTTATAGAGGATTTGGGCACAAAGATTCTTTGTAAATTTCAAGTATCTGTCTATAAAGGTTAAAAAGTTTAACCATATATATCAAATTACATGAACTATTGGGACCCCCTTTACATTATAATTCCAAATATTTATAATTGTTATCATACCAGAGAAAGTAGTGGATATTCTGCCTAATTTTCAAGTGTTTGTGTTTAACGGTTCAAAAGATAGGGCTATATAGATCAAATTACATAATTTATGGGGACACCCTTTAGTTTCTAAATTTAAATTGTATACTTGCTATAGTGGACTTTGCAATACAGGTTCCTTGTAAATTTCAGCTGTCTGTCTATAACAGTTCAAAAGTTTGGCCACATACATAGAATTACATTAACTATTGGGACACCCTTTTATTTCCAAATTCAAATTTTATACTTTTTGTTATAGCGGACTTAGCAATACAGGTTCTTTATAAATTTCAGCGGTCTGTGTACAACTGTTCAAAAGTATGGCCATATACATCAAACTAAATGAACTATTGGAACACCCTGTAATTTAAAATTTTGAATATTTTTACATTTTATTATAACGGTCATAGTAATTGACATTCTGTCAAATTTTCAAGGTTTTGTCTATAACGGTTCAAAAGATAGACCCAAATAGGTCTAATTATTTCACCTATGGGGACACCCTTTAAATTTTAAACTTATTTTTTTATTAATTTCTGCTGTTGAGAGCTATAGCGACACGCAATTTTTTAAAATTTTAATTTGGTGCCCTTTACGGTTCTTAATACACGTAAAAAACATGTATGTTGTATGGGGACACGCTTTAATTTTTAATATAATGAACTGTTTTTAAAATGGGACCAACCTGAAAGCATAACCTTTCAAATAAAGGAAAAAATTTTAAAATCGGTTCAGAAATGGCTGAGTTCTGCGGTTACATACAAAAAAAAATCAACATTCAGACGAATAGATAACCTCCTTCTTTTTTGAAGTCGGTTAAAAAGAAAAAATATGCTTTTCTTATTTGATTTTTATTTTTTATTGCCGATCAATAGAAGGCATTATAAGAGTACAAAAACCGGAAAGAAACGGAATACCATATATTTCACTTTTTTCTTTAATATTCCATCGAACTTAAAAGTTATTTTAATGTAAAGTACTAGAAAAACTAAAGTTTGATCTTCTGCTTCCAAAATTTAAATGCACCTGCACAGTTTTTAAGAATGAGTCAAAACTAGGTTTTATTTTTAATAATTAAAATTCAGATAATATGAATTTTGCTACCCTCAGTAGGAGCTAAAACTTAAATTCTTTCACATGGCTTCGAACTATGTTGTTAGCTGTGTAACTTTTGTTAAAATATAAGATCTACTTAGTTATTTTTTGTATTTTTGTCTATGGAACAAAGCACTGTGCGTTACCCGCGAGTTTGTCCAAAAACCCTGGTTTGTTCATATAAAGCAAAGACTTCATCTAATTCAGAGAAAATAATCTTATCACGCAATTGAGGATAACGTTATCACCAACGTCATTTTTAAATAAAATAAGCAGCAAGAACTCCACTGGCCATAAAGCGCTGTGTCACCTTTTCAGTTCATCATAATACAAAAAAAAAAAATCAAATTTACTGTAAGTGTTCCTTATGACAAAATTTTTGCATAGGGATATTTTTCTGCTCAATAGCAACACGTTCAAATTACTTAATTCGCAATTTCCTTAAATATTTGATGTTAATTTAAGAGAATAATGAGACTTATCTCATTTTTACCTTTTATTCCTGTAACATTTTAAGGTTATTATACTTACACTCGTTACTAACACAAACAAAGTGGGGCTGTGTCCTCTTATATATATATATATCTATGTACGTGTGTATGTAAAGTATTTAACTATAAAGTGAAAAGAAAAGAAAAAATTGTGGGGAAGGAAAAAAATAAAAATTGTCGAGATAATCACTTTATATTCAACATTTAATAGATTGTGTGGCTTACAACACATCCAGACCTATTCATGAACGGCACGTAAGGTTAGGTGACGTATCGTATGTTTAACATTTAGGGCACCTTTTCCGTCTCCTACTCCACCTCCGCTCACCAGTCTTAATGAAGCTAAAAAGTGCTAGGTAAACTTTTAGCCGTGTTGAAGTTTTAGTAACTTCATTCTATTATTTTTTTTTTTTTGTTTAATATGAAGTCCTTGTGTTACTTACAATGATGTACTTGCTACTGATTATTGTTACTGATACTTGAACGATGTGTTTGTGTACTGCTGTAGACGGTGAGATGATGTCATGTTTGTCGGTTGCTTGCCGGGACAAGAAGGAGCTGGCTGAATTACAAACATTTACTAAAAATACCAGAATTCTGTTAGTTTTATGTGCGGTGGCTCATTGTCTAACACCGTGTACGTGATATGAAATTTAATGTTTCAATTAGAGGTAAAAGTTAAGTACAACCACTTTTACTTACACATACATTAAATGTAAATTGTGGAATAGAAAAAAAATACGCAAATTCATCTAGAGGTTTGCTTTGCTGAGGTTCTGAAGAGGATGTTGGGGATTTAGCTACTCGTAAGTTTTTGCACATTTTATTTTCCCACTTTTATTTAGATTCTTTATTTTTTTTGCAACTAGTTGGTGGTATTATTATCTAGTAAAAATAAAGTGTCGTACCTATGTCAGCACTTATCGGGGGATCAGTTAAACTTTTTCATTTTTTGTTTATTTTATTGTTGTTAGTTGAGTTCCAGAGTATTCATTAGAGGACGAGGTACTTGCGATACAACATGTGTTTGAATGTACATATATGCTGTTATGGAGTTTGTGGTTAAATGTGTTGGTTAATTCTAAAGTGCTTGGCAAATTTTTACTTAATGTTATTTTTAAGTGGTAATTTTTTTATGTATAAGGGATTTAGTCAATGGGATACAGTGGGTTAAAGCAATACAATTTTTTGTTTGTTAATTAAATGGCGACATTGTTGTCTCATGTAATTCTTTTAGAAAAGGACATTAAAATCTTAGAATTAATATAATCTATCTTTGAGTATAAGTAAAGGAATATATTTTTCTTATTTTTAAACAGTTTCCTTCTGGCTCGACACTTCATCGATACAGCGATTCTCCAAATATCTCAAACACTACTTGCGGCGTGTTTTGTGAAAAGATTTAAAGCTTTTGTTTTAGACAGGATCTCGTTGTTTAACTTGAAACTTTATTAAAATATACAAACAGAAAAAAGTTGTAAGAAAAATTAACAACCTTACAAGAAATTGATAATCGAAACTAACACATAAACAGAAATAAAAAAGTTAAATTAAGTATCTTGTTTCACTTTTGCACATACGCAATGTAATGTTAATAAACTCGTCCGAGATGATAAATTCACGCGTACAAAATGTTTACATAATTTTCTGCATTTTGCCCTTAAGAATGTGATGGAAAGTTTATCATACGCAATGATGGTAAAATCCAATGACTAGCAAATGATCGGTCAAATGATCGGTCAAATGACTGTCAATGTTTGGGAATAATCCATAAACCTGATAGTGTTGTGTTCAATTCGCAATATACAAGAGTTAAAGTTATTCAGGCTTGTTATGAACATTGAAGTTCAAATTAAAATGTATATCGTGATTTTTTCGGTGAATTTAATCGTCCAAATGTGCGTACAAATAAAAAAATCGTGCAAAAATTTGAGCAAAGCAGGTCTGTTGGAGATGTGAAAGCACCAGTGTATGCTAGTACATCTCGTACTGCAGAAAATATTGCTGCTGTTCGCGATAGTGTGGCTGAAGAGCCGTCCACCTCAACTCGTCGTCGTGCCCAACAATTTCACCTCTCACGCTCGTCGTTGATGAACATTATACATAAAGACTTGCATTTACACGCTTACAAGGTGCAATTGACTCAAGAACTAAAGCCTCTTGATCATTCCAAACATCGTCAATGGTCAGAATGGTGGCAAGAAATGGCAACGTTGGATGATCATCTTCTGTGATGAGGTACATTTTCACCTCAATGGATTCGTCAATAAGCAGAATTGCCGCGTTTGGGCGAATGATAATCCAATAGTGATTGACGAAAAACCAACGCACCCATAAAGAGTGACTGTTTGGAGCTGATTATTAGGATGTGTTAATTCGGAACATCAACGGCATGGAACTTCAATCATGCCTCAGCATCATCGAAAATTTGGAGCATTGGATCGAGGTGTGCCGCCAAGGTCGCGGCGGCCATTTGGCCTATATTTTGTTCAATACATAGAACCATACCAATATTTTCAAAATAAAAAGAAATGACAATAATTTCCTAAATAATTTATGTTTTATTCAAAATCAACTTCGGCCCTTAAAATGTAACCATCCTTTATAAATGAAATGGTGTATACGAGTGTAAAACAATTTTAAAAAGCTCTATCACCTACGAAATATAATATAAAAATTTAAATTTCTCATATACTATTTCTTTGATAAGTTTGTTTAAAAAGAAAATTAATTGGAACTACTTTGTAGATAGATACAATGAATGCTAACGACGGAAAATGCATTACATTCTCTGCTGTCTAATTTTTCTTTATCTCTTTATAATAAATAACTTAAGCCTAAATGATTAATTAATTCATAAAATAAAGTTAAATAATAAAATGGAGAACAAACTTATCGCAGCTTTTCATTTGTTTCCTTTTTATTTTTTAAAGTCCACACCACCTCGGAAGATTTGTTTGCTTGTCTGTCAGAAAACACCCAGAATATTTGGTGGGAAGCGAACCCCCAAGCCTGAGACTATAGACTAGCGCAATACCAATCAGCCTGATTAAATATCCATCAACAAAGTACTCATTATGTCAACATCTTCGGTCTTATATTCAATCCTAATAATAATTCCCATGAAAAAACTCCCAAATTTTCTACCGTAAAATACAAATAAATTTGTTGTGGAATCATTAATGATAGCAAATTTGGGAGTTTTTTCATGGGAATAATTATTCGCGATAGGAGTGATTGATGTCAGTTGAAGGCAGCAACGTATAACATGTGCCTTGGCCTTAAACCCACACACTGTAATAATCAAATTTCCTACAAGCAAATGAGTTGCATACTTTTAGGATGAAATATCAACAAGCGAAACAAATTTACTAAGAATATCCTATCACTTGTAGAGTTATTAGCTTAGAACTTGGATTCCATCTAGGAATATTTGTCTTGCTCATTTTGCAGAATTTAAACTTACCAACAAACACCATCTTCTACTACACTGTTTCAATGCATAGTATAGCTATTATTCCTCAAGGTAGTCATTTGGGTCACTATTGTTCCTAATCTTTATCAATGATCTTCCAACCTGCATCCATCATTCCAAAATATAAATATATGCCAATGATGTTAAGCTTTTCCTTAGCTTAAAGTATTTAAATCAAGGTGCCTTTCTTCAAATAGATCTTAACAATTTTAATAAATGGTGCATCGTTTTGCATGCTGCTTACCAAAAGAAGGCCAGTACTTTGTAGATATAAAATTAATGAATATTCCCTTGAAGAAGCGAGTGAAGTTTTAGATCTTAGTGTATTGCTTGATAGTAAATTAACTTTTAACCCACACCTTTCCCAAACTCTCATTAAACGTTGGGGAAAAGAGTTTTTCGATCCATATGTCACAAGACAGTTATACTAAGACCGATTTTAGAATATGCTTCCGTAGCTTGGGACCCACATTATGATGTACATATTAAAAAAATAGAATCTGTTCAGAAACAATCCCTTTTATTTTGCCTACTTAAGCTCCCTTGGAATCGTGGTGTTAATCTTCCATCATATATGAAAGTCGCTTAGAACTTACCAATCTTCCCACTCTAAAAAATAGACGAATATATATAAACATCTTCTTTATTATGAATTTAATAAACAGAAATATTGATTCTCAGTTCCTGCTCCAGAGATTAGAATTTATTGTTCCAAATCTTCCCTCAAGATATTATATTTTTATTAAATTTCTATACTTCCCTACTAATTACGACAACTTTGATCCGTTTCGAAGAATGTGTGCTGAATGTAATAATATATACATACATATATGCTTCTATTGACTTTTGATATGATATAAATGTTATTAAAAGAATAATTAAAAATTTATATGTTCTTAATTTATAATCATTTATTTTTAAACTTTTGTTTGTATTCTAGCTTGTATGAAATTGTTATTTGTAGGCTAAATATATATAAATCGTAGGCATCCCAAATTAGAAGTAGTAAAAGATCTTACAGATCGTGAGTTATCAATAGTGATTTGCAAGTTTTAAAATAGGCAAGCAAGTGTAAAAAAACATTGCATCTTTTGTTTTTTTTTACCAGCACTCAGGGGATGACCCTACTCATGCAAAGCATTGTGCCAGAATTAGGAAATTAGGTTATGGGAATGATGAATCATCTAATTCGAGTATTACGGTAAATGTTGTTTTTTAAGTAGAAACTACCTGAACCTCGTTTTTAAAAGTGAGCGACAAACTTGTAGGTTCAAAATTATAGAAGAACGGTTTTGAGCTTTTCACTGGAGTTTCATCTCTTAGCCACTTGTGTCTAAGTCATTTGTGTATATGTATTGACTTGTATAGAAAAAAATGAGAATATGGTTTTAAGTGCGGATTGTCAGCTTTCTTTAATCACTTATAAAATACAGCCATCTTAGGGCTTTTCAAAACACCATTTCTGCAGATCTAGATTTATTTAGTGACAAAATAATATTCCAGCCCACTGTACTTATACAGCCTGTATTTGTAAGTTCGAAAAGGTACATTATCGAAAAGTGTTTAAATGTAATCCCGAAACTAAATCTCTTTATCGAGCACTTTTAGTTAATTTGTTTACACAAGACGAACTTTCCACTATTATTCGTATGAAGCAAAAACGAGGTTGATTTTATAGAAATTGGCAAATTAATTTTTTCTCCATTACGTAAAGCAACATTACCACGAGTATAAAATAAATTTAGCTTAAATTTATATACTTGTAGTTATGATATTAATCATAAAAATAGTTATTCTGCCGTTTATATTTAAAAATGTATGTGAAGATATTTGTCTAGAAATAAAATGAAGATTTTCTTTGTTTTTAACCTTTTGCGAACAGAGTGGCAAATTACAGCTAAAGGTATGAGTAGTTTCTTGACAATGCAAAAGAAAACAGGGAAGGGTAAGACAGGCAGAAACAGACAGCTCAATATACAGGCAGTCACTCAAAGTGATTGATGAACTTTTTTTTTTTTGCACGGACGACTATGTATGTGTGTGCTACATTGGGGGTGTTGTACAATCCGTCAGCTGAATGGGATTTAAACAGGAAATAATGTTCTATTATTAAAAGCTAAAATTAAACGTAAGTTGTCATATAATACTCGTATATAATTTCTGTTACACATTCTCATACACTGCGAAATTTTAATACTCACGTCGGATGGAAGCAAACAATTTAAATCCGTTAGAATTAAATATTTTAATGCTTTTTCCTGACCATTTTATTTATTAGAATTTTAAATTTCTATGTCTTTTTGTTATCAATTTTTAAACATGAATGATTTTTATTGTTAAACGAAATAATAAAAAAAATAAAAAAAATTATACAAAAATTTCTATTTGCTTCTGCGAAACATACTCTTAGTCTGTTCAGAACGCAATGATCTTTTTAAAAATAAAAAATAAGTTTTATTTAAACAGCTCAGTCGATAGTCAAATACTTTACTCAAAAAAATCTACTTATCAAATTTTTACTTAATTTTTCGGATTTATCCCGAGTTGCATTGTGCAACTTTTTTCGCTGCAATTCATTATTAGTATGAAAGAGGGGATAGAGGAACTAAAAAGGGTACACATCTGCATGCACTCTTGAAATTCGTTTTGTCCTCTTATTCGTATTTTTAATTTTGAAGTTTAAAATGTAAACATACATATGTATAGATCCATACATAAACCCGTAAGGAAAGTTTCCATACTACGTTGTTGTATGGAGATTTCCTTTAAGGATTGTATCAAGTATCTCGGTGTAAGTTTCAACAAGCTCGTTAAATTCAATAATTTTGCACGTTTAACGTCTTCGAAGGCCGCAGGATCAAAGCGATGTTATTGCCACTCTTAGTGAATCGCCACCTAAACCGCGAGTCAAAGCTTTTAATTTACAAAGTGAGTATAAGGTCAGTTTTGTTATATGGGTTTCCAATTTGGTTTACAATTTCGCCTGCGGTTGCTTAGGAACTCGACTTTGTTTGGGTGGTAATTTTAAATCATTAATGGGGAATCAAATATTATTCCCTTATGTTTTTATGCCCTAACTTCGCTGCAGAAGTTAAATTTCATGAGAATCCACTAATTTCAGACATTTATAATCGAGAAATTAATTTAAGCTGGTCTAATTGTTTTACATTTCGCCATTCGGTTTCCTTAATTAGGATCTTAGCTCACAAAGTCTTTCACTCTTACCAAATTTTTTTTAAATATAATGACCGTACTTGCCATCGTGGCTGATGGCATTCTGTTATCTTAAGTTGTAGGTTTAGGTATTTTTAAGTGTAGTTTTAGTTTTTATTTATCCTTAGTTTAAGTTTTCTTAACTAATTGTAAACTTGGTGTCGGAAGCAAGCAAAATATTTCTTTTTATTTTTACGCATTCCGTTGTTCAAAAACCTACATTATCTCTTTTCTTTATATTTGAAAACTTAGAATATAGTTCTAAGCTTTTTTTCTATTTAGCTTTAAGAAATTTTGTTATCTGAACAGATGAAGTCTCAATAAATTCAATTCAATTCCATATACATCCATACAAATTGCTGCAATAAAAATTGCATGATATAAACAGAAATGCAATATGAAAGAAGACGCGAGATTGCAGCGACAAAAGTTGCATAATGTAATTAGCACTACGATTCGAATAATTAAATAATATATATTATTAAAATTTTTTTGCTCTAAGTCTATGGTTTGAAACGTTCTGAGACGCTAGTGAGCTTGAGTGATAAGCAGGTTTCGACTGTTTATATACAATGTGATTTCTAACATACCAGTATGCAGGTGTTAATATTCGCAGAAGTCTCTCTTTTAATATGTTTGAACATAAGACACAGACGCACTTATTATTTGATGTTAATGAATCCTGGTGCCTTTTTTGGTGTTTTGATAAGCGATAGATTCTTAAGCCTCCTTTGAGTTAATTCTGTGTGAGTCTCTATACTGTGATGAAGTTCCTTAAAACGTTTAAACTATCTACGTCTGTTTCACGAACTGCTCTCCCAGCTTTGAGTTAATGTTTACACACTCACCATAAGTTCTTACCTAATAACTACTGCTCACTCATCTTTCTAAGACTCTTTCGGGCCCACCAAAGTACTGGTGTGAGATGTAGGTTTTTAAACAATATTTTAAAAGATACCGCCTTTTAGTCAAAAATGTTTTCTAAGATTTTCTGTACATCTTCTTAAGAGGGCTTCAAATTATAACTATTATTTTCACTCTCTCGACTAATGGACATTACTTATTGGCTCTCAAAAATTATTGAGGAATCCTAGATCAATCAAACTTGGTAGAAAAATATCTTATGGCCTTAGGATGTTAAGGCTTGATGTTAGGATGACAAAGGAGATAAAAGTTCCCCTTAGAAGAACTAAACCTACCTTTGAAAAATTCAATTTTGTTTTAAATTTTCTCACACTTTCGTTTAGTAAATGCAAATTATAAGGACAGCGAATGTTTGAAATCCTAAACTTGATCCAGGACATTCTAAAATAATATTTTCGCCCCAATCCCTTTTGTGGGCGGTGACATAAAATATTTTTTTGAAAAAATAATGTAATTATTAAAAGTAATGAATTACATACGCCTTATATATATATATATATATATATATATATACAAACCGCAATGAAGTAGGAAAAGAGGAAGACTGAGAAAGACTTGGAGAAGGTCAACATAATTTCAAAGTCGCATAGTATTGGCGACGTTTTTCAGTCTTCCACTTTTCCTACTTCCTTGCGGGTTGTATACTAAGGCGCGATTACGTACTTCTTCTAATTACATACGCCTTAATACTATAAAAATTAAATTTTTAAGGACAGGGGGAGGTATTTCTCCAATCCAAACCCCCCCCCCCCCAAAAATAATGTGATTTTCTTTTTTTAATTTTTTTTTTGTTAATTTCCATAAATATTAATTTAAGGCTTTTATATGACGGCCACTTTGTCAGCGTCCTTACAATATTTTGTTCGATTTAGCAACCTATGTCGCTGAAATATATCTCTTTTCTTCTTTAAAATTTTATTTGTATTTATATCGTGCAATTTTTATTGCAGCAATTTGTGTAGATGAATGCATTTGTTTACATTTTAAACTTCATAAATATAACTACGAAATAGGGTACAAAACGAATTTCAAGAGTATATGAATATGTGTACTCCACCCCTTTTAGTTGTTCTCTACTCTGTCACCATCTGTGTACCTCAAATTTTAAGATTCTTAATTTTATTATAGTGCTTTAGATATTCAGAATTATTCAGAAATAAAAGCTTTATATAAAATTCAAAATTTATTTAAAATTCTAAAACTTTTGAAGAGTTCTGCAAATAGTGTTTAAAAAGTTGCTGCCAATTCTGCAGTACTTTTTCTCTATTGTCTCTTGGAAATTAGATATTTTTACGGAAAAAAGATCTTATATCTTAACCTATATACTAAAAAACTGTTATTATAGCCTTTTACAGAAAAAAAAAATAAATTTAAAATCTTTATTCGTTTATAATTAAGTTTTTAAGCTCTAGGTCTTTTTTATAAAAATTTTTCGTTTAGCTACAAAAAAATATTTCAAATCTCTCAAAATCCTAAAAGGTCAATAAAAACGTATACAATTGAATCAACTTTCCTGATTTTAAAATTGTGCGACAAATATCAAGCAAAAGCCTTACAAATTCACTACTCGATGCAGAATTATGTTGCTGTCTATAGATCTGCATACTTAAATTTTTATATTTCTTAAATTTACTTTTTGGCCTAATGTCCGGCTAGATTGGAAGGAAACCAGCACACAGAGTGGTAGTGCGTTAGTTTTAAAGAGAAAGGAGTTCCTTTGGTTGTACGTTATTGGGTTGTGCTTATTTGGGTTAGATCGTGAGACGTTCAGGTTAGATCGAAAATTATTATTGCTCTAAAGCATCTTTTCTAAGATCTTTTCTCTTGAGTATAAACAAGACCCTATAATTTGCATGATAGATGATGAATGCAGCTTTTTCAATTGTTCAACTCACCGCATACAACGTGATTAGATTTAGAGCCTGTTTAATTTCGGTGGGTCATCTCCGAAATATATGCCCTGATATGATAAAATTGGGTAATTCCATGTCATATCAACCAAAAAAAATTGTTTTCAAATTTACCACTTCCGATTTCATTGAAACTTTTGTTGTTTATGTTCTTTGACTTTCTGAAGCCAAATATAATTTAAAAAAAATTCTATCTCCTGCGGTTTTTTAGCTATACAGCTATCAAAATAGGAAAATATCGTTTTTTTGTACAGGGTGGGCCAAAAGAAACCAAGGGGTGTAAAAGTTTAATAACTTTTTTGTTTATTAACTTTTTTTTATTTTTTCTTTCAGATTAATAGACAACACTTGGAATTGTATTATTTAAACCAGAGATCAATTATTTTAACGCAAAGAGCATATCGCCGACATTATTGAAAATTTGATTATGAGTGATGAAGCTCATTTTCATTTGAATGGCTTTGTTAATAAGCAGAACTGTAGGTTCTGGGGTTCTGAAAATCCAAGAGCCATTCATCAACGCCAATTGCACCCCATCAGGTGTACAGTATGGTGTGGGATCACATCTGAAAATGTAATTGGGCCCTACTTCTTCGAGAATTAAGATGAAGTGCTGTAACCGTAAATGGAGAGCGGTATCGGTTTATGATAGAAAATTTTTTACGTCCTGCTCTTGAAAACAGACCTGGTATGTGGTTTCAGCAGGACGGAGCCACTGCCCATACTGCCCGAGACACAATGGCACTTTTAAGACAAATTTTTGGAGAGCCCTTGGTTTCTTTTGGCCCACCCTGTATATAAGCTCGAGGATTAAATATATTCTAATTCCAGTTCTATAAGCCCTAGGAAGTTGAATAATAGCTCATTTTAAAGGTGATATCATGCGCTTTAATTTGATATCAATCATGAAAAAAAAACAAATTTTTAATAAATTTTTTTCTTATATTTAAAAAAAAAGTTTTATAAAAATCTTTGAGATAGTGTCTTCTCATTTTTTTAAAATTCATATATGTTTTTAAATGTGAGTACACCATAAAAATTTCAGAGTGGGACCATGGTGGGATCAGAAGTTATATTAAAAAAAACTTGTTTTTTTCAAGATTAATATCAAATTAAAGCGTATGAAATCCCCTTTAAAATGAGCTTTATTTAACTTCCTAGGGCTTATAGAACTGGAATTAGAATATATTTAATCATCGATCGCATATGTCGAAAACGATATTTTCCGACTTTTATAACTGTATAGTTAAAAAACTATAAGAGATTAAATTTTTTAAAAATTATTCAGAGAGTCAAATATAAATAACAAAAGTTTCAATAAAATCTGAAGTAGTCATTTTGAGTGCCTTGTTGATTTGACGTGGAATTACCCAATTTTATTTAACCAGTTTTAAAAAATAAAAATAAAAACTAAATTTTAAAAATACCTATTGGAACATTCCTTGTTCATCCAGTCGTTGAGAATCAACTATATAGCAATTTAATTTTAATAATCCCCAGAACTTTCCTAAAGAATCTAGATACAATATGAACAATGTTTGTTTTATTAAATTTGAACTGTAAGAATTTTCAATTACACTAAGAAATAAAAAGTATATATTTCCGTATAAAGTGACCAACATTAGGAAAATGTAAAATTTTCTAAATCTAGTGTAGCGTGTCAATATCCTAACAGCCCATACATAAATCCCTTTGTATTGTATACCTTCATAACTGCCATGATGTTGACAAAAAAAGTGAATACTCAGCAAATATTATCATCATTTGTGAACAATAACCATACAAAAGCACACGGTTAAATATAAAAAAGACAAAATCATACAAAAACATTCATCCTTTCATTCATTCATCCATTCATACATTCATACATTTTGTTTTGTAAACCTACATATGAGCCTCTATTGATGTGTTGCTTTAGATTGTCCTTTTTATGTTGTTGCTGCCCTTCTATTGTTTAAAGCTTATGATCTGTCAGCACCATACACGCTCATGTGGTGTTTGGTGTTTGATTTTTATATATTCATATTCGAAACTCATACATTTTATATAAAAGATAAAATTGAAATAAAAAAGTTTTATTATTTGTACTTCTAGTCTGCATTTATGTTGAACAATGTTATTTTGTGAAAGTTTGGTCAAAAATTATTTAAAAAGCTGTGACCTGGAAAATTTTTTGTAGGTTAAAATAAACAAAACCGGGGAACTTATTTTTATTTTTAAAATAATAACTGTTGCATGAGCCAGGTCATCTAACTTTTACAAAAAAATTTCTGCAAAATTTTTACAAAAAAACTTCCAATAAAATGTTTACATAAAAAATCGATGGAATTTTTACAAAAAAAAAATTCAATAGAATTTTTACAAAAAATTTTCAGTAAAATTTTCAATAACATTTTACAAACAAATTTCAATGAAGTTTTACCAAAAATTTTCAATAAAATTTTTACAAAAAATTTTCGATAAAATGTTTGATAAAAGTTTTACATAAAATTTTCGATCAAATTTTTACAAAAAATTTAAAATGTTTGCAAAAAATTTTCGATAACATTTTTACAAGAAATTTTCGATTAAATTTTTAGATATAATTTTTGCAAAATATTTTCGATAAAATTTTTACAAAAGATTTTCGATAAAATTTTACAAAAAAATTTCGGTATAATTTTTACATAAATTTTTCATTAAAATTTTAGCAAAAACTTTTCGAAAATATTTTTTCTGAAAAATTAAAAAAAAATTGTCTGTATATTTATGTTATATTTGTAATAATGAAGTTAAAAATCATAAAAGTAAAAACCGAATGTATATTATTGTAAAATTGAGAAACATAACAGAGTAAAGGAATATTTGACATTGAAGGGTACATAAATTATAGTTTAGTATGGAATATAGTACTCTTACTTGTTTGTTTCTATACTCGAACTGTGTTCGTGTTTAACTCAAAGCCTAAAACTGCTTGAACTCATCCAAGTTCATTGTTATTTTTTTTTTTTTAATAATTACTCATAGTTATTATTACTTGATTATGGAAACTCTACAAGCTCATCACATTTAGCTCACTGGTCTCCGGCCTTTATTATTATCCACTCATCGTTACTCGTGTGCAATGAGCAGACGCGAATTCAATTAATTATCTTAATAAGCGTCTTATGGACTTCTTTTTTTGTGTTCACGTATCGCTTTATTATGTGACACTCGGTTTAAAAATAAAGCATATTTTTCCTGACAATTTTATTTCTCATATTGAAGTTTTATTTTAGTAATTTTAGTTTTGTGTTAGGATTTCACCTTTTGGTCACACGAGTAATTTCAGTTTCATTAATTTAAAAAAGATTTTAAATCTTAGAATTTGAATGAAAAACCCAAACACAGCTTTATGTTGTTCGTTTCTATCTCTCTCTCTCTCTCTCTCTATGTCTCTAACTAACAAAAGACTTGCCATAGAAGAGTTCTAATCAATAAACAAATGTCAAATTCACAAAAGATACAGTTATTTCCAAAAGAAAATACTTAACAAACACCATAGTTATTTATTTACTGAAAAAGATATTCGACATCCAAGACTTGAGGTATTATTTGGATATTTATTCAATTTGAAAAGTATAAGTCTCTGTTCATTATTCTTTATTCCCGATACACAGTGGTCCAAATGCTCAATCTAGCCGGAATAAAGTCCTAACTCGCTTTTGAAAAGCCGCAGTGACATGAATCTTTGCATATATTTTATCAGTAAAAATACTCACCAAATAATATTTATTTATTTTTCTAAAATTTAGAATTTTTATCACAAAATTTGATTAACATTAATAGGAGATATAGAATGAAATAATTGAGTTGTTCACGGTTCGTTGGTTATCAAGTTATGTGTTTAAAATATTATATTTTCAACAACAAAATATATAGTGACAAAAATATTTTCCACATTAAATAAAAAAACAACAGAGTATGCTTGCTTTAATCTTATTCACTTTCTGAATCGAGGAATTGCTATGGTATAGAAGCATCAGAAAGTAATGCAATAACTTCTTCGCCCAAAGGTTTAATACTGCGAGAATGAATAGAAAGAAGTCTTTGTTGAAAAAGTGGAAATAAGAGGATCTGAAGAAAAGAGAAGATAATGAAAAAGATCCTGCATTTTTTTCGCGGGACATTTTTCGTGTGTGACTTTCTCGTATATTTCGGAAGTCTTTGTTTCGCGATTCTAATGCTTCTTCCGACAACATTCCTATAGGAAATGCTGCATATTGAATAATATCTGCACCATGAATGAGGACTTTGCGAACACTCGATGGCATATAATACCATGGATACAGTTGTATATACAGTCTTGCTGTATCCATGCCATACGTACGAAATGCATTTACGTTAATAGCAAAGCCACATGCCATTGTGCTTAAAATAACACCAAATCTTTTTATTAAGACCTCATCAAGACTAGTAATTGATGAAGCAAGAGCTGGTTGCTGGAAAAATCTTCTAGCCGTATTCCCGTCATTTGTTATTCCACATCCTGGTATTGCAATATCAACTAACAAACCCATCTCTTTCCTTAGGCGATCAGTAATTTTTTTCTTGGTTTCCTTCTGCACAGCTTTATCAAAATCCCCTCCAGCTAGCCGTTTTTTAATATCAAGTTTGTAAGCTATATGAAGGATGCACTCAAAGAACAGTATCCACGCATGCTGCGTCAATAGGCCATACTCAAAAAGGCTTTCATTCGGTTGTAATTTTTCAACTGCTTTAAGGTCATTCATCATAGTAGTCGAAGCTCCACAAACACCACAACGCTGAGGAGAGGAATCCGCGAGCATTGAAAGATTTTTCCATCTATCATTGTTAAATAAAAATTATGGATGATATTAATTGTTTTGCCATCTTCACAAATTTGCGTTGGAATTATCGCGGCTACTTGATTTTTTATTGCATCAATTTCTTTTGTAGTTAGAGAATTGCTTTCTTTTTCAAACATAATTTTGATTGGCCTGCAAAATCTTGTGGAAGATGGTCGTGCATTCTGCCAAATTACTTTATTACCTTCTTTAAGCTGTAGGGGAACCAAACAAACTGCAAACAAATGTTCATCCGTTTCAACGGCATCGGTTTCACCAAAACCTTGCTTATATCGTGAATGTCCACTGCTACCATCGCATCCCCATTTATAGGAAAAAATAAGCTCTGAAGAATTGCACTGTTTCAAAACTTCTTTTTGATGCTTTAAAAGTCTTTCTGCAGTGTGATCTACTAAGCTTTGCAAACATACTTCCGCCGACATTTCAGAAACATTAATCCCATCATTTGGATAGCATTCCTTTTTCGCAGCCAACAGTTTATGGTAAGAAGGGTAGATATCGGCGTTGTGGTTTTTAGCACCTGCACGCAAAAGACTATAAGTGTGTCTTGTGTATCCACCATCGATATACAAAACTAATGCCTCCTCATTTGTGTCTGGTGTTGGTACTTTTGGAGAAAAGCTCAATTTTTTTTAATTTTTGCTGCTCTTGATGGAGAAGAGTCTACAGTCTTGACAATGCCCGCAGCGTCTCTTTTTCCAGACTTATAAAGACTTGTTGCAGCAGCAAATGTTAGCTCTTCTGGTTACCAAGTCTGTAATAAAGGTGCAACTTCTGTTCGCTTTGCTCTGTCAATTTTCTCTAAAAATTATTGCGAAGGTCTACCACAGCTTGATGTCGACGGCCCAACCAGTAATCCGTCATCCTGAGATGCGGAAGAAGGCTTAGTTGGAATTGCAAAACGTCCATCTAGCCAATGTCTATTTGTAGCCTCAAAAACCCTCTTTGTTCGATTGGCTTGAGCGCACTTCTTAGCTAGAAACCATACAAACGTTCGAGCAGATTGCTTCACTTGTTTGCAGTAGTTATCCGTTTCATTATTCTCAAGCCCGATTTTAGCAAAAACATATGATACAACAACATTAAATTTTTTATTTTGTTGTTTTTCACTACACCAAGCATCAAATAGTTCCCTCTTAGTAATGGACATTTTAGACTGTAAATCAATTAGGCATAAACTGGCAGCTAATTTTGAAAACATTGACAAGCTACCATCGCACAGATTACAAAAACACAAATAACAGAATTAGAGTTTTATAGATTCCCATTTAAAACTCCAATTAAATTTGGACATTGAAGAAAATGTTTACATATAAAACACACACTTTTAAAACTGCATTTCTTTTCTAAACAAAACATTTTATTTTAAATATAAAAATAACAAAATTTCTTCCTACCTTTGCTAAATTAATTTTAACATAAAAATATTTTAAAAACTTTATTCTGATTTATTCACGACGACTTTAATTGCGGCACTAAACATCAACTGAGCAGTTAATAGAAAAACAAAACAGCAATTACTTGTATTTAAAAGAAGAAAGCAATCCTAAAACAAAAGTAAAATAAATAAAAAAAAATGTACCGTTATGCACAGTGGACACTTGTTAACCTATTATCAAACAAAATAATTAATTTTGAAATAATAAAAAAAATTACTTTCTTCCGGCTAGATTGAGCATTTGGACCACTGTGCGATACTACTTAAAAACTTTTCTTAATGCTTTGAAAAACTGCGTCGTCAGCAAATTTCGACGCACTAGTTTTCATATCCGAAGTATTCATTAAAACTATTGAAATTAATTATAAGGAGAAAATCTAGTTTTCTTGGCCATTTCCCTTAGTGCTTAATTTAGCTTATCAGTAAAACTGAATTTTTAAATGAATGAAATAAGATTAAAAAAGGCAATCTGCTGTGAATTTCAGTGTACCAAAATCCAGAATAGCACTGGTTAATGTGAGCGATGGTCCTACAATGGGCTGAACTCACTAAAAGATGGAGGATGACTACAACATGCAGACAGGATCGAATAGTGCTCAAAGGAGTCTCTTGGCAGGAAGGCCAGTAAGGTACTTAGATATAATAAAAATACCTTAAGCTGGATATCTGCATTAGTGACAGGTTATGGAACCTTCAAGTAGCAGCTAGCCAATATGCTAGCCAGCAACACAGGCTAGCATAAGAGGACCACGTGCAAAAACTTGTTAAGTGTGGATGTCATGGGGGAACTGAGCATTGGACAAATGCTAACAATCACTAGATACTCTGTGAAGAAAAAAAAGCCGATAGTCACTAGTCGACAGTCTGAAATTACTAAAGTCAAGAGTACAGGCTGTTTGTAGCACACGCCTCAATAAAAATAAGATTGCCGTAAATTATAAGTCGGTTGCCTATAATCATTGAGGACGGATAGGAGTCGAAATTCCTCCTACATTAATTTATATAATACAACAATAGTCAAGAATTTGAGAAATTAAACACAAAATATCAAAACTTAACAAAACAATAACAATTACTTATTTCTACTTTATTTACAAATCAGTTTGTACCATACACATATGAAGTTGTTAGAAGAATAAAAAGTTAAATAAAAGTTGAGTTAGCTATTTAGAACTCAGGAAATTATCACATTTGCTGAAAATACAAGAATCTTTGTAGCTCTCAATATTCATTATCCAAAAAATATTGTTGATTCAGAACACAACAAGCTCTACCTTCTACCACAATAAAGAATTATGTTATTTTATGTTAAGTTTAGAGTATTTAAATATGATTTTTTACTTTTCACAGCTTTCTGCATAATTTGACATCGGCGCGACCAATACGTAACAAAAAACTTATAACAGATGTCATATTAACCGAGCAGAGATTTATTTACATGACATGTGTTATGATGGAATTATTATCAATGTTGCTACTGCAACATTTTCTGAGGTATGTAAAGCAAAAGTATATGTGACCCCGTCTATGAAAAGGGAAAAGGTGGCTTATGACTCAAAAACAAAATTTCGGAAAATTAGCTGTTAAAGATAAACAATGCAACAACAACAACAAAAAGTGGAAAAATTTTTTTTGAGTCATAAGCCAACTTTTCATAGGCCGGGTCACATATATATATTCGTATATGTAAAACATGTAAAGGTTTCCTTTTATATACCCTAGAGAACAATTAAAAAAAATCAAAATATATCTCTTGTTTTTTTACAATAAGCTACAAGACTAATGAAATCATCATTTAAATATTTACACTCGTCCCACATATAACATGTTATGCAAAATGAGGAGCTGATATAAAGTTTTTCGTTGGTATTGCTGGATAAATTAAACTTTTCCTTCATCTCATTGGAATTCTTTAATTTTTTTAAATTATGCTTTTATTCCCAACTAGCTATCCCCGGTGCGGTGCGGTACACCCATTCACAAAAAATATAACACTGTCAATCCAGTCTGTATTTTGCTAGATTATGCACATTAGTATGAGGGTTATATGTGCAAAGTTCAAGATTCTACCTACTGTAGTTCCCTAGATACACGATAATTTTTTTTCACTTTGTATGAGTGGTACCACGCCCACTTCCCCCATCTAGTCTGTGTTTTGCTAGACTATGCACATTACTCTGAGGGTTACTTGTGCAAAGCTTCAAGACTCATCCTATTGTAGTTATCCTGGTACACGATAATAATTTTTCGCTTTATATGGGAGGTACCACACCCCTGTCCCAATCCAGTCTAAGTTCTGTTAGACTATGGATATTAGTATGAAGGTTACTTGTGTTCCAAAACTCTACCTCCAGGTAGATGATAATAATTGTTCACTTAGTATGGGAGGTACCACGCCCACCTTTCCAACTCAGGGCTTATTAGTTCTTTAGCTACTTAAAAAGTGGGCATGGTCAAGTTTTCTTTCCATAAAACTTAGCTTTTATGATGAAGATTTACAATGACGATTTAAAAAATAGGTCTTATCGGTGCACCCGTTCTTAAGTAATGCGATTACCAACGAATGACATGCGCTGCTAACGCAAACATCTTACTGATTTTTTAATTAATCAATATTTAGTGGTGTGATCAATTCAATTTCTTTTCAGCTGGTTAAGTAATAACAGGAAACGAATAAAGCGCGTTATGGCAGTTTCGACTGTATATACATGCATAAAGCATTTGCGTTTCTATATCCATGCCTAAAAGACACAAAATTGTTGTAGGAACATAATAAGTAGTGTTTTGTCAAATGTTTATTGTTTGCAAAGAAAAAAAAACTTTTTTTAAGTTGGCATGCAAAAATTTTCATATTTATAAATTTTTGGTTTAAAAATTTTATAGTCGCAAAAGGGGGTGTTTAATAAAGAAACTCTTCTTTTGACAACTGTAATGCGACCGTAATTTTGGGCGGGAGGAAGAAAATAAAGCAATTTGTATGCAAAGTATGAAAACAACATCCTCAAAGTTGTTGGTTGTCATTTTGGTTGTCAATGCTCTTGTATAAATTTATATACATGTGAAAGGGAGTACATTTTGTGTGTGTCAAATTGTTAGTGGAAACAGCAGTAAAACTTATTAAAATATAAATAAAATATACGAAAATAATTTATTTTTTAAAATTATAAAATTAAGGGAGATTGTTGGTTGAACTCGAATTTTTAAAATCACTATACAGTTTTACAAAATTATACTAAAATTAAAAAGTTTTCGGAATAGAAATATTAAATAATAGTCTGCATTTCGACTGAATTGCTGAAGTATTTTGTCTTCGACCTCAAATAAATTAAATAAAACTTTAAAATTTCATTACAAATATAAATAAAATAAAACACGGTTTTTACATCATTGATGAAATCTTCTATTGCACATTATAAGTAGCTACATTTTTTAATTATACTTTTTTCGAAGCCTACAAGCAAATATCGACAGATTTCCGCCTGTGGCTAGAACTCGCTAATAGATCTATGCACAGACGGAAGAAGTGCTATTGTCGAAGAAGGAGGACGCACTAGGGATCTTAAGCCATACACATTGAAAACATTGTAGATCAGTGTAGAAATATTCAATACTTAAGTACTTTTTTCAGTACTTTTATGTTAAAAATACCGCAGTACCCCCGCGTTATTTTTAGTACTTTTCTTAATTTATAGCCAATTGGCCCAAAAATTGTAATTTTCATAATCATAATTGATCAGAGTACCGACTGCTCCGTCTCAAAAAATTTATCAATCGTTTTTAGAACTTTTGATGGAAACAATAGAGATCGATCCTTAATCGATCATTCAGCTAAATCCACAGTTTACTGTCCAGAATGTAGTTTTTACAAAATGGGATGCCTTGGTTAATTGTCAATAGGAAGGAAGTTGTTTATAAATTGAGAGAAACCGCAATATCGTTAAGAACTAAATTTTGTTTTTCTGAAAACAGTTTTATTGCAGAAAATATTATTTCCAGGAAAACCGATGTCATAATACTATTATTATTACCGTTATATATGATAGAGAAAAAATTATAAAAATATTTATTCCCAATTTCATACACTAGCATATCTTCTAAAAATATAATATTTAAGGACACAAACTGACATTTTATTTATTGCTTTTGGATTTTTTCAATATTCGTCAGCAGCAGTTTCACTACAAAATGCTGTTAAAAGGAAAAAAAACAAATGTAGAAATTATTTCCGTTTGATTAAAATTAAAGACCTAAAAAAATTAAGTGACATTTACTGTTATAATTATAGTACTTCTAATAATCTTTATCTTATAGATGCTTTATCTTATAAAACTAATTGAAAAATTTATTTTTAAACATAAACATTTGTACCTTAACATGTAAAAATATTTTAATGAAATGAATGAAATATTGCATCCATTTTTAAAAATTCTCTTATTCATAAAATTAAAAGCAATTTTTATTTATTTACATATGTTTCTTTAATATAAAAATTGTATATACTTAAATACACATGTATACGAATTCCAATAAAATTTTTTTATTTCTTTTATTTTTGGAAATTAATGTATTTTTAAACAAAAGGTACCATTTGGTGGGAAAAAGTACTCTTTCAGTTAAAGCTTATTACCATTACTATTTACCCTTATTGTGTAGACATATTTATAATAATCTACACAAAGTGTTTAGTAAGGGCCCCCGCAGACTCCAGACTTTTTATCGGCCGATAGTTTAGTCGGGTTGGGCGAGAGATAGTTCGAATGTAATCTGGAAGCCCATCAAACTTTTTTATCGCTGTATTCTGCGCATATGCATTCCTCTCCAAACTAATGAAGATGCTGACCAAACTATCGGCTGATAAAAAGTCTGCATTCTGCGGGGACCCTAAATAAACAACAATATTTGTTTTTTATATTGAAGGTGCCTCTATTCCGTTTATCTTTCTTTTCGTTAATCTATACAAAGGTAAAAGCTAAAGCTAGGATTTTATCAGAGTGATAAGTAGTTATTCGTCATTATAAGCAAGCTAAAAGTAACTTGTGACTAATACGTACTTTAAAGGCAAATTGTAGTAACGACCCTTACCCTCGTTATTATAGCGAAAAGCTTCTTATCTCTCCGATAAAATCCTAACTTTAGCTATTGGTAAGTTATAATAGTGGGCCTTAATGTCTTGTTTTATGTATTGCTCAGATGTTAACAATAATATTTTAAAATAAACCAAAAAACTACATATTAAAGGAAAAATCAAAATGAAGTAAAAATAGCTCTTGTGTACTCAGTTTTGCACTTTCTGGTAGCATTTAATATAGTTTGTATTATTAGTACTTGGTCTATAGCATTTATTTTGTAATACACTATTTAAGCGACTACGATTACTTTCAACCAATTTTTGTATAATTTTTTCTGGATTTTTCTGCCACTCCAACTGCACACGTAGCCACAACTCAGACATTTCTCAATGATTTTTCAGGTTAATTCGGGTCTCCAACCTGTCACCCATATGAGAAACGTGTTTTATTATAACTACACAATCCGTGTACCGTATAATCCCTGAAACTAGTCCTGATGCAATCAAGCAGGTTATATGTTTTGTTAGGCTTCTTCCCCCATCCATGACGAAGTACGTGCTTTTGAAGATATAAAGGCTGGAACTCTCTAGAAATTTCTAGCACAGTATTCGAAATTCCCAACACATTTCGTGTATATTATAAATATTTGATATTTGATGATAGTTTCAACATTAGGATATATACTCGTCTATGTTTGTATATATTGGGATATATCTTATATATATAAAAAAAAATTGCATTGTGTTAGAAATTGATGTTCTCTGGAATGCGTGAACCGATTTTGTTTCTGTTAAGTTTATATGAAAGGTGTCTTCAATACCAAGGTTTTTATGTACAAACGGTGTGTGTATTGGTCCATGAGTTATAGCGGGAATAGTTGGCGTGGTACCGCCCATACAAAGTAAAAAATTATTAACGTGTTCCTGGCGAACTGCAATAGATAGCGCCTTGAAACTTTGCAAGAGTAGCCTTTGTGCTAAGGCATGCGCCTTAGCACAAAGGCTGCCAAAATACAGAATGAATTGGGATAGTAGGAGTGGTACCTCTCATACAAAGTGAAAAATTATTATTGTGTATATAGAGAAGTATAATAGGTGTGGTCTTCAAAGTGGGTACAATTAAACCCTATACCCATACGGATAATCTAGACAAACATAGGCTGAATCGGGACAGTGACCATGGTACCTCCCATACAAAGTAAAACATTTTTATCATGTATCTAGAGAACTGCAATAGGTAGCGCCTTTGAATTTTGCATCAGTAATCCCCATATTAGTGGGGATGGTGTAGAGAACCACAGACTGAATTTGAATTGAGGGCGTGGTACCTCCTACACAAAGTGAAAAATTATTATCGCGTACCTAGAGAAATACATTAGGTATAATCTTGAAACTTTGCACAAGTAAACCTCATACTAATGTGCATAGTCTAGCAAAATAGAGGCTGGATAAGAATACTGGGAGGGGCATATCCCATTAAAAGTAAAAAATTGTTATCGTGTTAATACATATAATTGGATGGGAACATTTTTGACTTGCGAATAGCGTGCGTTTTCGCGTTAAAATTTGGTCATACTTTTCTTCCAAGTGTTTATTGTGAATGTGCAGTTGTCTGTCTGTTTTCCTCAATCGGACCCTGAGATGAGTAAAGAGAAATGAGACAATTTAAGTATAAAAACAACACGTTACAGTATTTATTCATATTATACTCAAAGATTGTCCATTTTCTATGTATACTCTACAATAGATTAAATAAAAATTACAGATTTAGACAAAGCATAACCTGGCATGTAATTGATACTTTACTCGTATTTATTAAAACCTACTGCAATCATAAATTTGTGTTTAATAAAAACAATGACTTTTTCATCAATAATAATTAGTAATTATACGATTTCATTACCATTAGTAAAAGCAATCGCACATTTATTAAAATAGTAACTCTTTTGGGTCTGTCTGTCAGTCTGTGTGCTTTTCGTTTGTGTTCGCATCACGTAAAAACTACTGGATGGATTTTGTGAGGAGTTACCATAACATTCTGATTCCAATATAGGATGGTATTTTTAATTTTTTTAAATATCTCATTTCTAAGTGAAAGTAGAGAAAAAGAACTCAAAGTACACAATTTCCTGTTTAAAGGTACTGAAATTTTCGGTTTAAAACTAAGATATTTTAAACACACTTGCGAACCTTTTATTTCTGAAAGTGGGATACTTTAAACAACAGATGGCGCGAATTGAATAAAATTTGTATTTTATTTTTACTTTGTGGAATTACATTGTTATTAAAATATTTTAAACACCGCTTACAGAATTTTAGATTTTTATCCAAGGCTGGGTACCTTTATATAAAGAAAAAACTTATCTAGATGGATTTTAACAACATATTGTGAGGAGGTACCTTATCATTCTGATTCCAATATAGGATACTTTTGTTCCGCAACAATACCTTATTTCCATGAGATAATAAAGAGAAAAAGCAAAGGTTCTGCATACCTTAAGGCAGCTTTTATTTTTGAAATCGGGATATTTTAAACACTGTTGCGCAACAGAATGGCAAAATATTAATAACTTACTGCCAAATAGCCAATTAAATAGAATTTGATTTGTTTTTCATTTTTACTTTGTGGAATTACAATGTTGTTAGAATATTTTAAACACTTTTTAAGGAGGTTTTCAATAATTTTTAAAATTTTGTCCAGGGTGGGTACCCTTATATAATGTAAATACAAAAATCATAACAAGTAAGAGTCATGGCTCAATAAACAAGGTAGACTCGCGGCGAAAAAAGACGACAACTCTGTAATAAAAATACGTGCATTTTGTTTTTGTTTAAATCAGCTAAGGCTGTCGAAACAAAAGATGTTAGTAAATCTTGAGAGCTGAGCTCTCGAGTTTACCTGTTATGAATTCGCCTTGGTAATAGTCTTAGTATCGTTGTGGAATACTTTCAAAGCCAAATCGAGCAAAATATTGACGTGGCGGGCACAGCTAGTTAGTAAATAAGAATAAAACAGTAGCATTAAATGGTAGTTAATTATTTTTTTTTTTTTTTCATTGTAACTATTTGAAATATTGCCAATGAAAATTCAATGCTAATGCAAAAATCCCAAGTATGATTTATTCGAAAGAAACTTTTTAAATCTTTAAATGTAAATCTTTAATGTAAAGTGAAATGTTGTAAGGTGGAATGGAACCCTTCTTGTGCGGGGTCTGACTTGTTTTAGCGGATTTATTTTTCTGTAGATATAATTCCTTATAAAATACCAAAATAACCCTTGGCATTAGCGCTGTTAAAATTAAAAAGAAAAACTAACTTTTCTCGCAACAGGCGTATAGTGTTACATAACCGCACACTGGTATGTGCTTACTGTAGAGTACAGCAAAATATTTCACAAACACTTGGTGGTACATTTGTATGTCAAGTTCTCTTTGCGAAGCATGCTTAGTAGCATTTAAAAAATTTAAATATATGTAGTCACCGGTACACAAAATACCAGGAATATTTTAGTGGTTGCGGTAGATATTTTTCATATTTAACTTAATAACGAATGAAAATTGTCATTCGTATTTTTTTGTATTGGCATTCTTAGAAAATATACGTCATACTCTTTTCACTCTTTTATTGACAGTCATTTTGTCAGTCAGCCATACAACACAAAAACAGAAACAAAAAAAAAAAACAAAACAATTCATGTAAAGACTTCAAAAAGGAATGTTTTGGTTTATAAAACGATATGCAAACAACAACAGAAACATTTACACACCACACAATTTTCAAACTGGCGCCACTTTAAAGTCCTCTTCACTTCATTTATGACTTACTTTTTCTTGTCACCACTTCTAGGAACACTTGTGCAAGTGTGCGTGAGTGTGTTTAAGAGTTGAAACTAAAAAAATAAAAATTAATTTAATTTAGTTTATTTTATTTTAACAAATTTAAGGCGTGTTTCGCTTGAAAGATTATTTTAAGTTTTCTATGTATTTTGTAACTATTTGTTTTTGGCAAATCTTTGTCAATTGCCACTAAAAGTTCTTTTTTTTTTCTTTTTCAAAATAGCTAAAACATTTGCATTTGTCTTCTAGAAGTAGAATTTTATGAAAATTGTATTACAAAAAATCTATTCATTCTATGGCAATTCAATAAATTTCAAGCTCAAAGTAGAAGTTTAAACAACAAAACTTTTAAACTTATTCACGAAATGTCTTTTACAAATGTAAAAGCTCAAGCACTTCATACACATACTCACACATACACGTGTATATGTGTAAGTAAACCAAGTGAATAGTTCAGTTAATTGGAAAACTTTTTCTTACATAATTTCCTTCCTTAAATCTTAAAATAAAATAAAAACAAAACATCTTTCGGATTAAAATTATATAAGAAAAATAATTTAAGAAATTCTTAAGCATACATTTAGGAGCCACCTTTATTCGGGCGGAAAGGACGATAGTTTTAGTTTCATTGAATTCTTACTTCTTAAATTTTCCTAACTTTTCATAAGCTCTAGTTTTGAAATACTTCATATATATACGTAAATATATACATGTTCTTTTAATTATTGGTTTTCAGATACTGCGGTTTGAAATGCATGTTGTATTATTTTCACATTGAATTACATTTCATACTTGAATTAAACCAGAAACTTTACTTGTTTGGTTTTGTGTACATCATCCAGATACTCGTAATCTTTTGAAAATAACATTTTTCTACATTTGCTGGCAAATGTACAACAACTTGTTGTGCGGTTAAACACAAAAATCTTGCTTTTTTCCTTGTGCACTTTTTACAAAATGTTTAATCGAAAGTTATTCGATGTGAATTTAAATAATTGATGTGATAGAATAGAATAAAAATGGTTTTGGTTAGTTTTTGCGTTTATTAGAAAAATTTTGTGTTTCTTCGTAATCAGTTTATTTAAAAATTTTGGTAAAAGGAACATAGATTATTAAGCCATGCAAAGAAAAGAAGGCGTAGATGGATAGTATTTACACAACTTAAAGCTTAATATTCGATGTTGGATTGAAGAACACTAATCTGCAAAGAAATTCTACTTTGAACAAAAATGGGACAAACATGAATTGTAGAACGTGTTTAACAAGAACCTACTTTCAGTTTTTTCTATCATGTAGCAATTTTCTTAAAGGGGCGTGGAAAATATTAGGCTTCTAATTAAAAACTCTCATTAATATATTTCACCATAAGGAGATTTTTTTTTTATAATTCTATAAAAAAATATCAAAAGGCAAAGTTAAACGTTTTTTTTAATTATGTACTCACAGAAGTAAGTAGATATATTATGTACAGTGCTGTCTGGGTAGGGTGAACTAATTTGTGCAGAGCGATTGCACTATACCCGGTTGTTCACTAAATCAAGGTTGAATTTTTTTTATTTAAGAAACTAATTTATTTATTCTAAATTCATTTATAGGTTATAAATTTTATTTATTTCCATGTAATATTAAAGTTTAAATTGATCACTGGAAAAAATTAGTACTAATTGTTTTTTTGTTTGTTTACCCATATTTGCACTGCTTGATCGCGAAGGCAATGTAGAGCTTGTATATTAGCGAAATTTGTAGTATTAGCCTCAGCCCATTCGATACCCTTATCAAAAACCCTAATGGCTTAAGCAGCTAATATCGGATTTATATCTGCTGGTGTTTCGCCATTGTCTTCATCATCTGATATTTCAAATGTGCAAGAAATTGTTGATTTTGCAACCCCATAACGCTTTGCCGAAGAAGTAACACTAGCACCTTTTTAATTTTTTTATAATATCGCTTTTTAACCGACTTCAAAAAAAGAAGGAGGTTATCAATTCGTCTGTGTGTTTTTTTTTTTTTTGTATGTTTGTGCCTTCAGAACTCGGTCATTTCTGAACCGATTTTAAACATTTTTGCACTATTAGACTACAGATTGGTCCCATTTTAAAAGAAGTTCAAAATTTTAAAAATTAAAGGGTGTCCCCATACAATATACATGTTTTTTACGTGTATTATGAACTTTATAGGTCACCAATTTAAAATTAAAAAAAAGTGCGTATCACTGTAGCTCCCAATAACAAAAAGTAATTAAAAAACAAAATTAAAAATTGAAGGGTGACCCTTTAGGTGACTTAATTTCACCTTTATTCTCCTATCTTTTGAACCGTTATAGACAAACACTTGAAAGTTGCGCAGAATGTTCGTTACTATGTCTGTTATAATAAGTATAAATATTTAAAATTAGAAATTAAAGGGTGTCCCATTAGTTGGTTTATTTTGATATATATATGGCCAAACTTTTGAACCGTTATAGACAGACAGTTGAAATTTACAAAGGACTTGTATTGCTAAGTCCGCTAAAATATAAAGTGTAAAATATGAATTTGGAAATTAAAGGGTGTCCCAATAGTTAATGTAAAAGTAATATATATGGCCAAACTTTTCAACTGTTATAGATAGATAGTTGAAATTTACAAAGAACCTATATTGTTTAGTCCGGTATTACAACAAGTATAAAATTTGGATCTATAAATTAAAGGGTGTCCCCATTATTGATGTAATTTGACCATTATGTCCTCATCTTTGGAACCGTTATAGACAAAAACCTGAAAAATAGACAGAATGTTCACCACTATGTCTGGTATAACAACAAGTATAAATATTTAAAATTGGAAATTAAAGGGTGTCCCAATAGTTTATGTAATTTGATGTATATGTACCCAAAGTTAAAATTTAAAAAGAATCTGTATGACAAAGTCCTCTTTAAAAAGTATTTATATTAAAATTTGAATTTAAAGGGTATCCCAATAGGTGACGTCATTTCATATATATGACCCTATCTTTTAAGCTGTTATTGATAAACACTTAACAATTAGACAGAATGTCCATTACTATATCCGTTATAATAAGTATAAATATTTAAAATTATAAATTACAAGGTGTCGCAATAGTTTATGTAATTTGATGTATATGATCAAACTTTTAAACCGTTACAGACAGACGGTTGAAATTTACAATGAACCTGTATTGCTACGAACGCTATAACTAGTATAAAATTTGAATTCGGAAATTACAGGGTGTGGCAACAGTTACCGTCTTAAAAAACATGATTTTAAGTTAGTCTGTTTTGAAGTCGGTTTTTTTTTGCAAGAATTATTTGGTTTAAGGATAAATGCTTTCTTTTTTTCGAATCCATTTTTATGTAACAATAATTCTTGCAAAAAAAAACCGACTTCCAAACAGATAGAAGGGCACCAATTCTAAACTAAAAATGTAAGAAGTAATCTGTAAGAATTAGGTTTAAACCAAATAAAAGATACGCCAAAATTAGAGGGAAAAAAATAAAGACTATTTGAATGTCAAGCCTCTCCCTATTACTGTTCAAAAGTTAAGCTATTTTCACCAGCATCCGTCTTTTATGGGGACACCATTCAAGCCTCTGTCTATAACGGCTTCAAAGATAGGGGCACACAGATCAAATAACATCACCTATTCGGACACCCTTTAATTTACAATGTTAAATTAAGGACCTGTTGTTATAGAGGACTTGGACACAAAGATTCTTTGTAAATTTCAACTATCTGTCTATAACGGTTAAAAAGTTTAACCGTATTTATCAAATTACATGAACTATTGGGACACCATTTACATTATAATTCCAAATATTTATACTTGTTATCATACCAGAGAAAGTAGTGGACATTCTGCCTAATTTTTAAGTGTTTGTGTTTAACGGTTCAAAAGATAGCGTCATATAGATCAAATTACGTAATTTATGGGGACACCCTTTAATTTCTAAATTCAAACTGAATACTTGCTAAAGTGGACTTTGCACTACAGGATCCTTGTAAATTTCAGCTGTCTGCTTCTAACAGTTCAAAAGTTTGGCCACATACATAGAATTACATTAACTATTGGGACACCCTTTTAGTTCCAAATTCAAATTTTATACGTTTTGTTATAGATGACTTAGCACTACAGGTTCTTTGTAAATTTCAGCGGTCTGTGTACAACTGTTCAAAAGTATGGCCATATACATCAAATTAAATGAACTATTGGAGCACCCTTTAATTTAAAATTTTGAATATTTATACATTTTATTATAACGGTTATAGTAATTGACATTCTGTCAAATTTTCAAGGTTAAGTCTATAACGATTCAAAAGATAGACCCAAATAGGTCATATTATGTCACCTATGGGGACACCCTTTAAATTTTAAATTTATTTTTTTTTATTAATTTCTGCTGTTGGGAGCTATAAAAATTTTAATTTGGTGCCCTTTACGGTTCTTAATACACGTAAAAAACATGTATGTTGTATGGGGACACCCTTTAATTTTTAATATAATGAACTGTTTTTAAAACGGGACCAACCTGAAAGCATAACCTTTCAAATAAAGAAAAAAAAATTAAAATCTGTTCAGAAATGGCTGAGTTCTGCGGTTACATACATAAAAAAAGTAACATTCAGACGAATTGATAACCTCCTTCTTTTTTGAAGTCGGTTAATTATAACACCAATTATTTAGAAATTAACTTTAAGACACGACCTTAATGAAACATGCGCGCAGACTTAAATAAATTAACACTTCATAGAATGTGTATTTGTGAGAGTAACTTGTCAACTTACTCTAAAAGAATCTTATGTTCTCTTTAATTTTTATACTATTTTTCATTATTTTTCTCCTTCGCAAAAACTAAAAACTCATTATAAAGTATGTTCACTCTGTAGAGGTTCATGAGTGTTCACTCTACAGAGTAGTCAATGTAAACATTCTGGTGTTCACTCTAACGAGATATTCATAGCATCGGAGGTTCACTCTACCCAGACAGCACTGTATTAGCCAATCTAGCCGGACATTAGGACAAAAATTAATTTTGAGAAATGTAAAAATTTAAATACGCAGCTCGACAGACAGCAAAACTTTGCATCGGATAGTGAATTTTAAAGGCTTTTTCTTGAGATTTGTCGTTTTGGGACACTGTTAAAGTCAGGAAAGTTGAGTAAATCGCCTACGTTTTTATTGTCTTTATTATGTAAACACTTACGGGTTCATATCTATATAAATAAAATCAAATGTCGTTGGTTGTTAATCACATTACTGAAGAACGGTTTCACCGATTTGAGCATTTTATTTCTTAAATCTTCATCATAACCCAACTGGGGTTTTATGAAACAAAAAAAAAAAAACAAAATTGACCATGCCATATTTTACGCCCACTTTTTAAGTAGCTAGAGAACTACAATAGGTAGATTTTTGAAATTTTGCACCAGTAACCGCTTTACCAATATACATAGTTTCGCTAAACATAAGCTGGATTGGAAGTGTAAAGTGATTATCGCTACTTGGATACCTGAAATAGATAGAGTCTTAAAACTTTGCACAATTAACCCTAATACTAATGTGCATAGTCTAACCAAACATAGACTGATTTGGGAAAGTGCGCGTGTTACCTCCCATACAAAATGAAAAATTATCATGCACCTAGAGAACTACAGTAGGAAGAATCTTGAAACTTTAAACAAGGAACCCTTATACTAATGCATAGTGCATAGTCTAGGAAAATTATGACTGGATTAGGACAGTAAGCTTGGTAGCTGCCATACAAGGTGAAAAATTATTATTGTGAACCTAGAGAACTACAATTCTTAAAATCTTGAAAATTATCACAAATAACCCGCACACTAGTGTGCATAATCTGGCAATATACAGAGTGGATAGTGGGAGTTGATCTTAGTCTAGCAAAAAGCAGATTGGATGCGAACAGTGTATCTTGCATATAAACTGAAACAGTTTTGTAGTAAGAGTATCGACCGTTTTCGAGTTAAAGATTGGTCATACTTTTCTTCCAAGTGTTTATTGAAATTTGCGGAGGGGTGTAGCGAAGCGCACCGGGAATAGCTAGTTTCAAAAAATGTTATACCAACATTACTTTGTACTAAATGTAATCTGGTATTTCTTATTTCCGGGTTGATATCAATGGCAGCTCTTTCTTTTGATTTTCAATATTTGTGGTTTCACTGAAAATTATTAATAAAAGCACAAAAATGTCTGATGAGAGTTGTAGCGAATAAAAGAAAGAAATCCCATAAATTATACTACGACTAAAAATTTAAATGTATTATAATAATACAAATTTAAAATTTAATGCAATTAATGAATTATCCTTATGGATTTTTGAAACCTTTTATGTTGTCTATAACAAACCCTTAACTAAATTTAAGGATAATCACATAATTATAATTAAAACCCAAAGAACCCAACACAAAAAAAAAAAAACTTAAACAAAAAACGCGCAAAACGTGGCATGGCGGACAAGTAATTAGAACATTTCGCGGCTTATACTCCTTTTCATAGAACATTGTGTGTGATGGTCATGATATTGCTGACCATCTTTAACATGACTGTAGATAAAAGAAAAGAGCAAAAAAATCAAACGGAAGGTGCATGCAGAAAAATTATAGCAGAATAAGAAAGAAAAAATATTTTTTACAGGAAGTTTATATGAAAAAAAGAACAACATAATTCTTCTTTATGACTAAAAACATGACATTTGGTGTCGAGTCCTGTGCAGTTTTGTTACAAACACTGGCCACTGGAAATAGAAAACAGCCGGGCAAAAACGGTATCACAAAAATAAAAAAGAAAATGAATGTAATTTGATATTTACGGAAAACGTAGTAAACATTATCAAAGCCGCGAAATGTAACCAAGAAACACCATGAAACACAATAAATTAAAACCACACTTGTATGCGAGGAGTAACACACTGTAGAGATTAAAAAGAAGCAGGAGTTAAGCCATTATTAGTAATATAATAATCCTTTGAAGGAGAAGAACAGCGAAATATTTTTATATTTGTATTTGGGTATGTAGCTATAATGTTATAAAATGGTCTTGTTATTAAAATTCAAATATGCAAGCTGTGTATCTCCGCGAGTTTCTTGTTTCCATACCTCCGCTTCTGGCGAGTCATTTGTTTATATTTCACGTAGCAATTAATATTTCCAACTCATTTTAGTCGGAGGCCATAAACCACGGAAACTGTTGTCCATTGAAAATAGTTGTTTTGTTTTATGGTGCAGACATTAAAGGTGATCGTCTGCTACTCCTTCTGTGTAGTCTGGTTTATGGACATTTAAAATAAAGCAGGTGTTGCTATAATTTATTGTTTTTACGGTTAAAGATTTTCAAATATTATTACAGCAACTAGTAATTACGTTTATTGGGCATTAATACCAGATATTGATTCAAGGGACAATAACAAAATTTAAAAAGAAAAAAAAATCTCAAACACCTACAACAATGGTATTGAACAGTGTCAGAGTTCACGGCCTCAAAAAATTTTCATATATTTTTTAGAATTTCTTTTAGTATTTTAGCTCTAATAAATTTTATTTAATTATTTGGAATTTTAGTTGTGGAAAAGATTTGAGAATAATTGTTATTGGTAACTGTTGTCATGCGTTTCACAGGTCATGACGGTCTTTACTGAAGGCTTTGACAACATTTTTACTATCTAAATATATATAAATTCAACATTATTTTTTATAATGGCTTGAAGGTAAGATTTACGGATATGGGATGGAAATAGATCGATTTTAATAAGATTTGTTTTGGAAAATGTGTAAATTATTTAATCTTAAATTATTTAAATAGAAAATGCAGACCCAACGCCCCAATATATACATATGTATGTATAGCTGCCATAGTGAAACAAATTTTAAGGATCTAACTTATGTGGTTCCAGAGACAGCTTGCGTTGGCAGACATTGTTGCGAAAACGTATGTGAATATCTGACTTGCTACTACTTTAAGGGGGTTCACACTAAAGAAATTTATTGAAATAAAATATTAGTTGCTTGCAGATGTTTAAGACTTGATTTAATTTTTTTTTTTGATTTTTTTTTGTACTTAGCATATTTGCTTACCATTGCATAACGATGAGAAAAAACATTTTTAGCTGATGTAGATGTATTAAGGGTAATATTCTACATTAAAATCTTAATTTTTATAAAAAGTGGACTTATGACATTTGCTAACTAAGCCAACGATATATTAATTTTTATAAAATTATAATTTGTTTTAATAGTTATTAATATCAATAGCCTTGTCACTAGCATTCACGACAAGTACTTAAGTCTTATTGATTTCACAGATCTATTCCTGATATGGTCTACCCTGACCGAAAACTTAAAATTTAAGTAACAGTTTTTTTTCTTATATTAAAGAGAAATGTTCAAAATTAATTAAATTGAAGTGTTCAAAACCTTCCTTAGCGGCGCCTGCGAAATACTCGGCTGTAAAGTTCAAGTCAGGGTTGGTAAAGTTGGTACAATTGCAGTTTTTTTTTGTACATTTCAAACCTGAAACGTGCAATGGTACACCAATGGCTTATTTGGTAAAATTTAAGAGCTTTCCTAGCTTTATGTTTTAGATGGGATTTCATGTAGCCTAGAAATAAGTGCTATGTTAGTTTATTTTAGTTGCCTGTAGAGAAAATAGAAAAATTTTCCTTAAAACGTATCAGAGCACATAGTTAATAAAGTGCATGAAATGAAAATTATGACGAATCTATCGAAAATACGTGGATATAGGTAAGCGTGCAAAACCTTAATATATATTTCAACCCAAAAACCCTTTCTAGAACCAGTTGTAATTAAATTTATTGTGATCAGACGCAAAACATATTTCTAATTATCCTACCTTTTATCAACAGTAAAGACAGCCTACCAGGGGAGCGATATCCCGAAAAACGATGGCAAATGAGAGATCTTTTCTTTTTTGTTTTAATTTCATTACAATATCAGAAGACTTCAGAACGCTGGTACTAACATTAGTTTAACACTTGCATGATAAGATTAGTGTTGCATTTTATTCAAAAGTCCTAATATAGTGTGAAATGGCGGTATTGTTTCCGTAGCTATACACACAAATGAGTGTGATTGTCGAATTACTCGGCATCCGATAAAAGGAAAAATTTAAATTTAAATTCACAACCAAAATTTCTTTACTGCCATTTCAGTACAAAAAGTATAATTTAAAAAGTCGGTTGGTGCAATTTGAAAATGTCATTTACCATCCCTGGTTAAAGTACTCCTTTCGGTCAGTTTTTTTTAAAGGTACCTTAGTATCCTGATTCTAATATAGCATATCGTTGTTCCACAAGAATATCTTATTTCCAAGAGAAAGTACTGGTAATGCATACTTTAAGGCATCTTTTATTTAAATTAATGTTGCGCAAAAGATGGCGCTGTTTTAAAATAATAAGTACGTCATTTCTTGTCTGTCTTTTACAGAGCTTTAGAGCAATTTTTAGAATTTTTTATAAATTTTAGAATACGTTTATATAAAGTAAATGTGTACGAGACTTAAAATTTGGTGTGGATTAATTTCAAAGCAAAATCGAACAAAATTTATCAGGACTCTCATAACTTTTTTAAATATAATAAATATATAAATTTTTGGAGAAAGGTTTAACATCGTTTTATTTTTCTAATTTGAAAGAATATTTTTTTTTTCAAATTATTTTAATAATAAATATTTCGACTAATAAGACTTAAATATTCACACAGATCCAAAAATGCCTAATAGAATCAAAAAGATTTTCCCTATGAAATGTTTTTAAGCTACGCGATATTCAAGCACAAAGAAGGGAAGTTTTTTCGAAGAGATTCCTTATTATTTTTATGTGGCAAATCTTTTTAATTTTATCAAGAAGGAAATCCCAATAAAACAAAAAGAAAAATTGTTATTCACAATTTTTTTTACTTATTTTTGACAAAAAAAATCCATTGAAAAAAACTTTTTGATTTTGATTTAATATTTTTACTAAATATATTACTACTTAATTCGCAAATATAAAAATAAATTTTTACAAATTCAGCTTTTTCATCACTTTTTTACTTTTTGTCGTACAAATGTTGCTTTACGAAGCATTGGAAATGCACATATTTGCTTACCATTGCATCAAATACAAAAAAAAGATAATTTATTTAGAGTTATGTAAACATTAAAATCTCAATTTTTATAATAAGTGGACTTAGCACATTTGCTAACTAAGACAACGATATATTATGTTTTATAAAACTATAATTTGTTTTCATATTAATATTGATAGCATTGTCATTAGCATTCACAACAAGTACTTAAGTTCCATTGATTTCACAGATCTATTCCTGATATACATACCATTTCCTATGCGTCTTCTTTTTTCAAATTAAGTGCAGAAAGTTGTTTGCTGAATAACTTTGATTCATAACACTAATTTATGTTTCTTGAATATTTTTATTTTTTTTTTATTTTCAATTTCACTTCTCAATTTCACTATTCATGTTGATTTGAATAAAAATTTCTTATTTTCCATAAAATTTTACATGGCGTTGACAGCTTTTTAGTATGACATATAATTTCCTACCTTTCTAACGCATCACCAGCCATTGTTTGCAAGTGTCATAAATTTAAATTGAAAAAAGCGACACCAACAATGACAACGACAAAAAAGAGAAATTAAAAACTGCAGTCAAACAATACTAGTATTTTTTCTAATATTCTTGGCAAACATTCATGGTAACATTCGTACAACAATAAAAGAAAAATCATACCACCAGTGCTTAGCCAAGAATCATAAATTTATAATAGTGAATATCATGGACAAAACCTTTCTCCCTTGTACTTTTTACTTATTTTCAACTTTTTTCTTTTTTTTTTTTTGCATCACAACTTTAAATTATGCCAGACACGTCCAATAGGTGAGACTGCTGCAATAAGCCTGAGGTGCATTTTACTTTATTTGCAAACGTTTTTTTTCCTGTCGTAGCTGAATTTATTTTTTTTCTTAGTTTTTTTTTTTTTATTTTTCACTACATTATTCTTTCTACATTAGCAGAAACATAAGAGCAAAAGTTTAACGAAATGTAGAATTTTAAAAATATTTAAACAGATTGCTTAATTTAGGCGGTAGTTTTCTTTAACCTCAGAAGTTTATTAATTGGGATCGGTGCTTGAAGTTGTATCAGTTAAAAATTTAATATAAATATTTCAGTTCATACCATTCACCTGCAAGGAGACATCGCCTATCCATTTATTATCTCACATTTTTGTGTCTCAAGAATGTTTTCGGGAGAGCAGGAAAAAATTAAAATAACAAAAAAAGAAGAAAATCAAAAAGCATATCATAAACAAAAAAGGCACTAAAAAGTTTAATTTCAAGCTAAAAAGAGTCCAAAAATCACGAATCTTTTCTTTTTTAATTTTAATTTTGCATTAATAGCGTGCTATTAACTCAACTTAAAATTAAACTCAACTTAAAATTAAATGAAAATTAACTAAATTCGCAATTAAATACGAATTGGCCCCAAATAAAAATTAATGCTTTAACACATATACAACAGCGGCTACAGCGCTACGCGACTACAAATTCCGTTGGCTGCAATCGTCGCCGTGTAGTCTGCTAGTGAATTACACACTTTAAAACTACATACTTCAAAAATATGAAAATATTGTAGAAATACATATTTACTTAAAAAATACTGTTTCAAAAAATACACTTATCATATCAAAACAAATACATAAATATATTTGATCAAAACCTTTTGATTTTAAATGAATTTGTATTTTTAATTTTGTGACATTTTCTTTTGTTAAATTTCCGCAAACAAAAATAGAAATTAGCCTGTGGCTGTAGCCAACAACGGTGGTCGAGTAGCCATTTAGCTATGATGTCGTCAAAGTAATCGTTTTCTTATAAACGTTTGTGTTTTCATTTTGATAGCTTGTAGCTGGTAGCCTGATGTTGTCTATGTGTTTAATGCATAAGTCAAAAAACTATTTCACAACAAGCATATATAATTTAACCGAAAAATTCAATAAAAGATTTTTTTTTTCATATTTTATTTAAAACAAAAAAAAAGTTTTATATTTCACGGTTGCTTCTATCATTTGATTGGCATGCCTCTGATGTGCGGGTGAGAGAAGAAATGTCCCTCCTTTTTAGACGAATGTAACCACGTTCATTTAGCATGTTGCGAGCCAGCGGAAGATGATAAAATATTTATTTATTTTTGTTTATTAACCCTAGAATACTAACCTACGCATCCAATGACCTAACGGTACCAAATTCCACAAGTGCTTTTTTCAATAGTTTTTGTACAAATGCAAAAACATATACAAAGCATATTTAGTCATTTAACTGCTCTAAGAACGTGATCATTGGTGTTAGTGGTAAGCGTATATTTTGCGTACGTCAATTATACGTGGCGTTGGTAATAAGAGTATAAATTTGTGAAAGTATTTTATGTAATAAATGATAAAAGCAATTAATAAACCGAAAAATTCCAAGTGGTACTTCAACTGGGAAGATGTTGCGGCATTACTAACTACCAGCGAGTCATCAGCTATGGTAGTGTTAAAGAGGCGGAGAAATATTTTGAGAGCCATGATAGTTTCGCTGATAAGAGCAACAGATAAAAGTTACATCGAAAAATAATTCGAAGATGCTAAGAATATAGCATTTCCAGCTTGTAATAAAAATTAAAAGAAAGTATGAACAAAATTGTTCAAATCGACCCGGCTTTCGAAGAACTTTCTCGAGAAAAGGGAAGGCAAATTTTGTCACCAATCAAAGAAGCGTATGACACCCACATATTGTTACATTTGTAAAAGCGTGGCAGTATTTAGGGAGCATCAAATGAAAGTAGGTTAGGACTGCATTAACCTGGATTGATGATAACTAAGTACATATGAGCATTTATTTTATTTCAGTTCTGATTTGATCGCAAACATGTAGTTTTATTTTGTCATTAAAATTGTTTTTCTTTACTTTAATATGAGTTATTAGTTAATTTTTATTACTCAATAAAAATAAACACTATTAAAATTGAAAAAATTGCTGAAATAACCACATTAATTGAAAAAACTTTCACAGTTCGTAAAATTTACGTGGCGTTAGTATTAACTTAGTATTAAATAGCGCTAGTATTCTAGGGTTAAAAGTAAACAAATTTACAAATTAATAATTACAATTATAGGAACTGACTGCAGCGGCGTTCGTAGACGTCTGAAGGCTAATTTATGATTGATTATTTAAGCGAATAGGGGGTAGTATTGAAGGTATATGAGTAGATTTTTGTTTATTCACCTTCATGCTCCATTTCTTCAATCATTTTCAAAAATTGAGTATGTGTGGTTGTGTAAATGTTGTCAAGCTACATAAGCGATTTCCAGAATGCCTAAAAAGCTGTTTCATCAGCAAATGTTGATCTGTAGATCGAAAAATAACAAGTGTTTCCAAAGGTTTGCACAAGCAGTTGCATATTTAGTTATTAATACAATTTTTAGGAATTTAAATATTAATTATTAAAAAACGTTATGGGTAATTAGCATAATATTAAATAATTCTTGCAAAAAAAAACCGACTTCAAAACAGATAGAAGGGCACTAATTCTAAACTAAAAATGTAAGAAGTAATCTGTAAGAATTAGATTTAAACCAAATAAAATATGCGCCAAAATTAAGGGGAAAAGAAGTAAAGACTATGTGAATGTCAAGCTTCTCCCTATTACTGTTCAAAAGTTAAGCTATTTTCACCAGCATCCGTCTTTTATGGGGACACCATTCAAGCCTCTGTGTATAACGGTTTCAAAGATAGGGTCACATAGATCAAATAACATCTCATATTGGGACACCCTTTAATTTACAATTTTAAATTAAAGACCTGTTGTTATATAGGACTTGGTCACAAAGATTCTTTGTAAATTTAAACTGTCTCTCTATTACGGTTCAAAAGTTTGGCCATATATATCAAATTACATTAACTATTGGGACACCCTTTACATTATAATTCCAAATATTTATACTTGTTATTATACCATAGAGAGTAGTGGACATTCTGCCTAATTTTCAAGTGTTTGTGTTTTACGCTTCAAGAGATAGGGCCATATACAACAAATTACATAATTTATGGGGACACCCTTTAATTTCTAAATTCAAATTGTATATTTGCTATAGTAGACTTTGGAATACAGGTTCCTTTCAGCTGTCTGTTTATAACAGTTCAAAAGTTTGGCCACATACATAGAATAACAATAACTATTTTGACACCCTTTTATTTCCAAATTTAAATTTTATACTTTTTGTTATAGCTGGCTTAGCAATACAGGCTCTTTGTAAATTTCAGCGGTCTGTGTACAACTGTTCAGAAGTATGGCCATATACATTAAATTAAATGAACTATTGGGGCACCCTTTAATTTAAAATTTTGAATATTTTTACATTTTATTATAACGGTCATAGTAATCGATATTCTGTAAAATTTTCAAGGTTTTGTCTATAGCGGTACAAAAGATAGGCATATATAGGTCAAATTACGGCACCTATGGGGACACCTTTTAAATTTAAAATTTATTGTTTTATTAATTTCTGCCGTTTGGAGCTATAGCGACACGCACTTTTTTAAAATTTTAATTTGGTGCCCTTTACAGTTCTTAATACACGTAAAAAACATGTATGTTGTATGGGGACACCCTTTAATTTTTAATATTATGAACTGTTATTAAAACGGGACCAACCTCAAAGCATAACCTTTCAAATAAAGAAAAAAATTTTAAAATCGGTTCAGAAATGACTGAGTTCTGCGGTTACATACATAAAAAAAGCAACATTCAGACGAATTGATAACCTCCTTCTTTTTTGAAGTCGGTTAATAATTAATATTCAAATAATTAATATTTAAATATAAAATAATTAATATTTAAATTAATTAAATTTATTAACAACTTTTGTGTGAAAAATTTGTTCTAAAATAGATTTCAAATATATTTTGTTGTTTTATAAATATGGTGATAAGCATTTAAATAAATTCAAATTAATTTGATTTAATTAAATCACATTTGCTAAATTCTGTATAATTTCTGTATTAACAATTTAATTCATTCAAACTTCTGCTTTTATATCAACACTCGCTAACACTGCTATCATTCATAGTAGTAGGAAACCACAAAATATTACTGGAAATGAGAAAAAAAAAATAAAAAGGTCTTTGCTTGCAAAATAATGAACAGCCAAGAAAAAGTAAGTAAAATATGAACGAGTGTGTTCTTTTCTTTATTTTCTTTCTAAAAAGTGGCCTCAAGGTATGTTAGCTGTGCAATTTACAATTTAATACAAGAAGTTGTTGAAGGAAAGTATGAATAAAACTTGAAAACGTGTTGTACAGCAAAAGAACAATAAATTCACGTGTTTTTTTTTTAATTTTTTCATTTACTTCGCGGGGGCGATGACATGACACTTCAACTATTGTTCTGACGTTTAATTCAGCATGAAATTGGTTCTCTTGTATTTATTTCAATAATTGTTATATCCATAAATAATAAGAAGAAAAAATTATGTTGATGATGAGGAAATGGTTGTGTCAAAGGTGTGTTTTTGATGTTTAATTTTCAAAGTAATCTGAATTCTTTATTATTATTTTATTTAATAAATATTTTGAAGCAACTTAGGTTTTTTAAAATTTCATTTCGATATGACACCGCATTATGTTAAGGTGCCCTAGTGCAGTAAGATGAACACATATTTGTATATATTGAAGCCTTGATTTTTATCATATTTTCTAGGGAAAATGCAAATTTATTTCCCTAAATAAAGCTTAGACATTAAAAAAATCATAGTGACTAGTGCTACAAAATTAGATATTTTTAAGGCCGAAGATTCTTGTTCAAATATATCGTTAGTTTAAATATAGAAATCATTGAAAAATACATTGCCAGTTTTGAGCCCCATATACTTTGCGATCAACACTTCAAAACGCCTTAATACGAACACAAATGTACATCAAAGGATGTCATTGTTTTAATAATATTTAATATTAACTAAACCCAGATAAAAGGTATCGTCATTCCTGTTAACTTAAACGTTGTTTGTGGTGTTGACGTACGGCGATTTTTTGGAATTATTTTGTTGTTATTGCAGTATTGCGAACAGTTAAAAATTGAAGAAAGTATTCTAATTTGATACACTGTTATAAAATAGTCAAACTGGCACAAATTTTGTGTCACAATTGGGGCAAAGCCACTCCCACATAAAATACGTTCGAGAATGTAAAAATGAAAAGATAACCCATATGGATAATTCCATGTCAAATCAACAAGGCTACCTCAGATTTTATTGAAACTTTTTTTAGTTATATTTCTTGACTCCCTGAATCCAAATAAATTATAAAAATTTTTTTCTCTTACAGTTTTTACTTTACCATACGTAGTATAAGGTAAAGTATAGTAATTATGAAAAAATCGAGGTCGGGATTTTGACGGATCCATTTTTATTCAGGAGACCTCAAAAATAGTGTATGCCACTATTTTTGTGGAGTTTGTACAGGTCATACCGTTTGACATATCAAAATGAAATTTAGTATGTGCCTTTGGTATGTGATAAAGAGCTGTATAGTTTTTGGGCATAATCGGGAGGGGGCAAAGGGTAGTTTCCTTACCCCCAAATTTTGTGTACGCTCGACAGGTCATACCGTATGACATAATAAAACGAAATTTAGTGTGTAGCTTTTGTTTATGGAGATGAAGATTTATAAAATATAAATTTTGGGCATAATCGGGAGGGGGCAAGGGGTAGTTTACTTACTCCAAAATTTGTAAACGCTCTACAGGTCATACCGTATGACTTATCTTTTGGTTTATTGAGATAAAGAGCTCTACAAATTTTGGCCATAATCGGGAAGGGGCAAGGGCTAGGTTACCTAACACCCCAAATCGAAAATATTTTTTTTTTTCGATTCGAATATACTTTGAACTTTTATTTTTATGTAATATATCCATAAAAATATCTGTTTCCATTTGGCATGGTTGGTATGGTTGAGTGTAGGCCACTCCAGTTTTATTAGCTATAATTTTATAAAAATATAAAAATATCGCTTTTTTGCATATACGCTGTAAAATTTTTATCGCGTACTCACTAAGGCACATTTAAAAAGATATGTCAATTTGAAGAAAATAAAAAACACTATCTATTAGCACTATTAGCAAAAACGCGATATTTTCTGTTCTGATAACTGTATAGCTAAAAAACTATAAAATATAGATTTTTAATTATATTTGGATTTAGACAGTCAATGAATGAAGATGCAATCAATAAAGTCGGGAGTGGTAAATTTTAAAACAATTTTATTTTGGTTGATTTGACATGGAATGTCTGTTTTAGATCGAATGAAAAATAAGAAATTGGCACCGGTGTTAGACCAGTGTTTTTCTACTTTTAAGGGTGGATCCGTTTCCTTAGGCTCTTTAATAAAAAAATATAAAAACTAATGTTCCACAACACCTCTACTTGTGTATAGTCATGCAAAATTGTACTGCAAACAGGCTGGCCGTTTAGAAACTATAGATTTATTTTCAGTTTTACGCCAAATCCATCACTGTGTGGTGCCTTCACTAAAATCAATTTTTAAAACACAACAGACTAATTAGTATTACGCTAGTCTATCAGTCTGAGGCTTATGGGTTCGAATCCCCCCAAAGACTCTGGGTGATTTTTGCAGACAAGCAAAAAGCTGTGCAGTTAGTGTTGTTTATAACAATCAAAATATAAATAAAAAATATAAAAGTGGGCAGATAGTAAAGGAAATTATTAAAAAAAAACAATAGCTAAATTTTTTTTTACAATTTTTAAATTAATTTTTTATTATTTTTCTTATAACTGAATCTACTTTCAGTTCCACATGGACAGATAAACTACGTCCCTTCTTATTATACCCTTTTCTACTATAATGTTTTAAAGTTAATTATTCTTAAAGTATGCTAAAGATATATATCTAAATGAATTGTTACAGTTAGGCTTAATTTCTTTCATTCTCACTGACTACTAATAGTTTTTCTTGTATTCCTTTACCTGAGTTTGGTTGGTTAAATAGTTTAAACAAAGTAGATAGATAAGAAGAGTGCTGATAATGGACGTAGCTGTATAGAAAATTTGCCATTCTACTATTTAAATTTTGTCCAAATCTTCTTTATAAAAATTAATTACCTATTTTGTATAAAAATATTCTTCAATTACTATTACTAGTGAGAGAGAATGAAGAACTTAAGCCTAACTTTAATAATTAATTTATGTTAATAATTTAATTAAATTGTATATACGATATGCTAAAGACTTGAATAATAATTATTATTACTCAAGTTTTGTTCGCTTTTTGCACAAGTAAATGTCCTTTAACTGTCATTTCAGATTAAAATAAACATCTGCATTATGAAAAACGTGTTATGAATCTCTTGTTCAACTGCACGGAAAAATTTACAACTAACAGCAATAAATCGTTGGCCATATAAACGTTAAATAACAGCAATAACAATAACACTAGTTCATACCTAAAATTTCATGCAACCAAATATTATTTTACTTAGCCTCCATTTATTCAAACAAGCTGCGAAGAGAAATAGACATTAAAATCCTGGTGTAAACTACAAAGTAGCGTCACCGAGGCTGTCTTTCTTCCGTACAACATGGTGAATTGATAAATAAATTTTAAGATGAAATTTACCAACTCGATGTTTATTTCTTTTTATATTTTTGGAATTGGTAATAAACTCTATAGGGTTACATCCGCTATACAACTACAACAACTGCAAAAATAATAACACTGCTTTCAAAGCTCAATGCAATATGAAAATTGTATGCGTGCGAATATTATTGTAGTAAAATAACAATAAAAAATAATAATAAGTTTTTGGCTTGGAAATTACAAAAATATTTTACCTTCTGCTTGAACGAAAAAATCGTTATTTGGTTGCACAACTACTGGGAAAAGTACCTTGTGTTTTAGGCCATAAAAACAAAAGCAATAGAAACACACATTGAATGTAATTTTATAGAAATGGTGAAAATTATTGTATCTACAAAAGCAATTGTAACTACGTTTTCCTCATATCCAGTTGCATTTCAAAAGTGGCATAACAATGCCATGCGATAAGTGAACGAGTTTATCCTTGTTGTCGCATACATTGCGTATACGCTCCACATGACAAAATCACACTCAAAACCAAGAATTACAAGCAGCAACAAAAAAAAGTTCAAAGTCAACGGTAAAAGGCATATAATGTTTTTAGAAAATTTATATTAACATTTCTATTTCTATTCTATAAATTCTGCTAAATGCGTGTGTGAATTGTTATGTTTAAAGTGTATGTAAGCTTTATGGGAATATAGTGTGCCACTTCTAAAAAGAAAAATTATGATTTTTCATGTTTGACTCAAGCCAAGAATAGCTGTCTTTGTTATAATACTTGCATTTGCACTTTCGGCGTTAAAGAGCATTTCTTTACGCCAGCATTTTTTTTTTATCGTTTGTGCCAAATGTACTAAATCACCAATGACACTTATACATACGTGTAAAAATGAAGTAAAGTGATTTTAAACCTAAAGAAAATTATTAAAGTATAAACGAAATTTGATAGAAGAAAGAGAAAAAAAAACTTTCAGCAATTTAAAGATTTAAGTGTCTAGAAATTTTAATTTTTTTTGGACTATTTTATTTTCAATATATATCCCTATATCATCATAGAAAACTTAAATAGTTTTGGTATAACAGTTGATGGTGTTGTTTAGTTTTGTATTATTAATATACTGGAATCATCATGAGTTTTCTCTACCACTAATGATTTTAAATTCATAATCATAATTTGTAAATCACTTAAACCTAGCGTTTTTTATTTGCACATAAACTTTTTAATCCGTCATCATTATCATCAATTCATTCATTTATCGTATTCTTATATATGCTGAATTTCTACTATTGAATTTTTTAAATAAATATTTGATTAAAGGATAATGAAATATTTATTTAAACAAATGCGTAATAATTCATTTCTAATTTTAAATGTTTTCAAAATATTGTCAAAATCTGACTTAAATTTCGGATTATTTAAAAAGTTCAGTCGTGTTAAATAAATTGATCTTCTTTTATAAATTCTTGTAATGAGAGATTTTTTCATTTTTTATTATCGGCTTTATATTTTTTAAGTCCCACTAAAAGAAGTGACACTGCAGTGCAGGAATTGATTTCTCCGGACCCTTGTTGAAAATTTTTCAATACTGATCTATCAGATATAGTTTTTTTGTGGAACAAGATTAACGTGAGTACCTGCCTACTCGGCCTAACCTCACGGTGGTCTTACCACCGAGTGAAACTTAGGCGTAGACTAGCGCCCCCATTGTGTAGCATAAAAACACTTTACGATTGCCACCAATCGCTTTTTGTGTGTGATACAGTCACAATGAGTAGCAATTTATATAATATGGCAAGCCTTTCCAAGGCAAGCCTAGATCCACATTATAACCTCTTGCGTAGGGGTTTGGAGACTATCTGTTGAGAGTGCAACAGCACACTTGATCGACCTTGCACCTTACCTACATAAATCGATCTTAAACCACAACCACCACGTGTACCCCTGAAGGGGACCTCACCAATATCCGGTCACAGAGAGGATAGGCTCTCTGCGGGGCCACCGATTCTCGTGGTACTAGTCCTTTGGGCACTGGTCGGGCCTCGAAGAGGACCCGCGATTTTTATCACAGACCTTTTCTTCCCGATTTAGGCTCTAGGAACCCTAGCGTCTGGTGCCCCTATTTTCCCCGAGTGAACCGCGTCAAAGCATTTGCCATTCCTGCAGTGACAATCGGAACCCCCGGGGGGATCAGATATAGTTTAAAAAATGTTGTTATTGAAAATTTAAAAAAATGTAAGATCAATAAAAATCGAGTTTAAAAAAATCGTTAAAAAATAAAAACTCGCCAAAAAATTTAAACTAAAAAAATTAAAATTTCACCACAATATTAAAATTTAAAATTTTACAAAAATCCCACAATTTCTGCAAAGAAAAAACGAAAACTGGGTATTAAGAAAAAATAGAAAGTTCGTAAAAAAGAAACGAGATTTTATTAAAAATTTTACTCCATTTTCACCAATATATCACTAAAATTTATTAATTTTACAAAAAATTACAATTTTAATGGAAAAAATATAAGTTTCACTTAAAGTCACTAAATCAAAACTTTAAAGCAAATAAATTAAAATTGTATGAAAAACCTTAACAAAAAACCCGATTTTTAAAGAAAATTTACTGAAACACCAAGATTTGTCCGAAAATCTAAATTTTTCCAAAAGTCTAAATTTTGTCAAAAATTATGATACAAATATTTCTAGAATGATAATGAAATTGTTGAATTACTAATTATAATTAATAAAAAAAATGTTTTCATAAAACAAAAATTGGGGATCAGCCCATTTATATTCATATCAGCCCATTAATATTCAGACACAAATTTACAAATTAAAAAAAAATCTATAAAATACGAGATGACTAACAACCCAGCGTTATTATACGACTGGTAAACAAAGTTTGACATTGATCACTGTAAATTTGTTTTTTTTTTCATATAAGTATCATATCATTAAGCACTGGTTAATCTTCATGATGATAATAATTTTATTTTTTTTATAGAGAAAATGTTTCATTCAAAAAATGGTAATGGGATAATAAAATGGGCAATTATTAGTCAAAATAATGCATTACTCCCATGTATAAGATTTTATTGGAAGCCACTATTGTATTAGTATATTTGGCTAATTATATTTAGTTATAAAGGCATACGAAGAGAATCCAAATTATAACAGCAATTTAAGAATTTCCACGATTGTGAGAACTAGAAAAGATTATCAATTGTTTTGTATACATAGTATATATAATACTATGTAGGATGTGGTAGTCAAACCACTGTACAAACGGACTACTTATTATAAACACTACACGCATGGCAAATATAAGGCTATGATATGACAAATAGACAAATAGATACAGAGAGTTTAGTGGTACTAAAGTTATTTAATTGTTAAACTTAAATATAATTAAAATATAAAATAAATAGTGTAAATAAAATTAAAATCTAATTCACGTGAAACATTCAAACTTACTAAATAAACTTAATATAAATTAAATAAATAAACTTAATATATAACTAGTCTTGTCATGTTTTATTTAGGCGACCAAATGCTGACCTTGCCTTTTTTAGTCTACTAGACACATCTTTCTCCACACCACCATCAATTGACATCATGCATCCCAGATAGCAGAAGTGTTTTGCAAATCCAATTCCCTCTCCTTGTATTCTGAATTGGTTATCAGTGGCGTTATTAAAACGCATTGCATGTGTCTTTTCAATGTTTATTTCTAAACCAACGGCCCTTGCTAACTTGACTAAATCGTCCAATTTGCTTTTCATATCGTTGAATTTAGGCGAAATGAAGCACATATCGTCTGCGAAATCTAAGTCTTCCAGATGTTTACCAAAGCCACACAATGCCCCTTTTCTTCGCGCATAGTTTTAACATTATCTCGTCAAGTACCACAGAAAAAAGAAATGGAGAAAGAGGACAACACTGTTTTACCCCTGCGTTTGTGCTGAAGGGTTCACTTATCATCCTATTGTGACAAACTTGTAGGAAGGAATTGGTGTACATAGCCTTGATGATTTTTATTAATTTTGATGGTACGCCCTTAGCTCTTAATGCGTCCCATATTGCGTCGCATCTTATAGAATCGAATGCTTTTCTAAAGTCGACAAAGACTAAATAAAGTGGTGTGCGCCATTCTACAGACTGTTCTATTATGACACGAAGAGTATTTGTCGGGTCTAGACCATTTCGATGTGGCCGAAAACCGACTTGCTCGTCTCGCAATGAGTACTCCACGCATTGCAGTCTATTATTAATTATTATAGCTATAATTTTATAAATAGTATTAATGACCCTCCAGTTATCGCAGTTGGTCAAATCATTTTTCTTGGGAAGCTTAATGATAATTCCTTTTGTCCATGCTCTAGAAAACTCTTCATTTGCCCAAGCAACACGTATATGTGGTTGTAAAATTTCTTCTGATATTGCAGGGTTAACCTGAAGGAGCTCTGGCGGAATGCCATCTTCCCCCGGTGCTTTGTTTCTTTTAATTTTTAAAACAGCGGCTGTAATTTCATAGAGACTGCGATAATCGTCAGATATTACGTGGTTAGAAATTGTAGTTGCTACGAAAGAAGATGTGGGGTTTTCTACATTGTTGTCTTCAGCGATGTTTCTAATGCTTTCGAAATGTTGCTTCCATTGACGAGTTTGCTCTTCTAGTAATAAGTAGCTGACCATTTGTATCCTTTATGGCATGGTTACGACTCATATTTTGACTTGATAGTCGACCTATAAGTTGATGGAGCTCTTTCATGTTATTCGCTCCTGTGGCTGCTTCTGCTTCAATGGTTATGTTTTCGAAGTATTTTCTTTTGTCTTTTCGGGCTGATGTCTTAACGGCCTTTGCTACGGTGTTGTATCGTGGTTTCAGATTTGGGTCTTCCAACTTCTGCTGTTTTATTTCTTTCCTGTATTAAATTCCAGGTGATATCTAATATCCATATTTTCCTATTTTACTTACATTTGTATCCTATTCCATTCCCTGCCACATTTCTAAGCAGATTGCTCGTTTCTTCCCATGTTCTGTTATTTGATTGTAAACAATTTCTTAACAATTCCCCAACTCTATCATTTTTAGTTTTATCGCGTAGTTTGGCGACATCAAAGCGTTTATGTACGTTTAAATTTTTTTGTAATTTTTATTGTGGCTACCACTAGCTCGTGGTCGCTGTCAATATCAGCGCCACTTTTAGTGCGCACGTATGCTAATGTTCCTCTCAATTTTCGACGAATACAGATGTGATTTATCTGATTCCGCGTATTACCATTTGGGGATGTCCACGCATATTTATGAATATCTTTGTAAGGGAAGATTGAACCACCAATAACCATGTGAAAAGTTTGGCAAACAAATTTTAAGTTTAACAGAAAAGCGTTCAAAAGGAAGGAAATAAAATCTGCAACTCTACACATTTTAAAACTATAATATTATTATTGAATACATTCATCTTCGTCCAGGTCTGGTTGAACTTCAATGGGGATATCACCTACCACCTTATTCTGATAAAAACTGTGGTAATTTGTACCAATTAATGGCAGCATATCTAATAAATCTTTCTTTTTTCTTTTGTGATACAGGCAAAGGGGAATTGTAGTTTGTGGCCAACTGGGGAGATGGTTCTTTACGGCGACACGAGTTTATCATCTGAAATGATTCTTCTGTATGTAATGAAAAGTTTTACTACAAAACTCCTGGCTTGCTTTTTTCGTATCTCACCCATCGAACGTTTTTCCACTCAAACTTTTCACCTAAAAATCAGAAGATTAAAAAAATAATATTGTGTTTAAAAGAATGTAGGTATATAAAATTATACCTGAAATTCTTTAGTAGGGCAGGAAAATCGAAGAAATCCGCTTGTCTTAATTCATGGACAGTATAATTTTTATTGATCGCCTATATAAAGTTTGCCCAATCGTGTGAATGTTCAATAGACCCGAAGAAATTTTTTCTTTTCTTTTCTATTTGCGCATGTACAGTATCACATTCAAGATGCGTATGACCCACGACAAGAAATTTATGATCAATAAGTTATCTTCCAAAACTTTCACAAACATTGCGCAAAGATATGAGTTGCGGTTCTGACCAGGACAGGAATCACTATATAAAACATTATGACGAACTGAATTTGGTAAATCCAACAGACATTTAAATATGCAAGACCCAATATCGTTTGCACCACGATTTGCAATGGTTTCGTTTCATATATAGCACAAGGCTTTTGTTCGTTGCTCCATCATGCACGGTTAAGTTAAAAGTCCAAACTAAGGAGTTGGAAGACAAGACATTGTTGTAAGTCAAATGTGAACATTTTTATATTTTCGCTATTTATTGCGAGTTCCTTATTTTTTTCTTGCTTTCATACGAAAAATCTGCATCGTCATGATGTTTTTTTTTTTTTTTTTTGTTCTAACTTCAACAATTTTTTTTCACCTTCGTCGACAGAGTTTCTTATTTTGGATTTAAAGAGTTCGCACGTATTACACAGACCAAGCTGAGGTTTCTTGAACTTAGGATAGTAAATATATCTCTATATTTTGATTCCGATGCGCAATTAGAGTATTTTTCAGTATATAACCGGTATAATGTTGCCAAGTTAAGACCACGTTCGAAATATAATTAATTTGTATGTCGACGACTGTAGTGGCTCGAGAGTTTGTGGGGTGGATGTGGATGTTTTCCAAGTCTATCATCTGATATAAGGCCTCCAGAAATTTGTTTTATTTTATGTAAATTCACCTTTTTAATCGCCTGGATTGTTTCTCCATTTTATGACATACCCGAATCTTTTGTCCATTTTGTTCACAAAGGTATTTGTATACATATTGTCGGTTTCGTGGTCTCGAAGCTTTTATAAGAGTCGCAGTGTTCTAAAAGCAATCATGTACGAAATTATTAGACGTCGTTTGCTATAGTCTCCAAGATTCCAATAGGTTTTAAATGTATATTTTTGCTCATCTAAAGTTATCTTTGAGTAACAAATTTTCTTACAGTGATCTTATTGTATGAACTTTTTGTTAACCTTATTCGATTTTTTTGATGTTGTTGGAAGTTCATCATCATCATTCGATTCACTGACATATTCTTCCATTTCCTGAGTACTATTTTGTCATAAGTTCGATTCGATGGAATATAAGCCAAGTCATCAAAATCGGTTTCGTGGAAAATGTCTTCGTCACTTATTTAATTTGACTGTTGTTGTGATGATTTATCATCATTCATTCCGACGTCAGACCCTTTGAAAAAGATTTCCTATTGTCGTTTTCTTCTAATTCGTTATCTTTACAAACATTGAAATAATCTGATTTTTGAATCTTCGCCATATTTTTTATATATTTTTGGGGAATGAAATTCCGCCAATCGCTTTAGCTTTAGAACGCAACTCCTACTATTTATCGAATTGTTTTGACGTAGCATTTAAAAATTTATCTTGTCTTAAGCAAGTTACATATTTTTTTAAATTTCAGCTTTTTTAAAACAACTTCTTTGACGAGAAAAAAATTTTATTTCTTGCATTTTAGAAAATTTTTAAACTCTTTCAGATAAGATATTTTATCAAATATTTTTTCCAAATATAATGAAAGAAGTTGATTTGCCAAGAACTGTAGATTATTAACCAAATGGCGTAGAAATGCAAGAAAATGCAACCAAAAGAACCGTCTTAAAAATTTATATTTAATATAAAAATCTTGCAAAAATGTCTTATTTCTAGAGAAGTTGTTTTGTCAAAAGTCCACAGATATATAAATATAAAATACATTGATATGTTTAATGAAATGAATTGAAATATGTTTTTAAGACAAGAGATTTCGTTGATTTAAATAAAATTAGTTTATATGAATAAATCGTGTATAGATTTGAGTTGGTTAAACTATTTTTGTCGTTGAGGTTCAACTAAGTTGTTTTGTTAATTTGCCTACGAAATTTGGTTCAGTGAAATATCTTAAAATGGCAAACTGACTATAAATAAGTCCATACGTCAAAAAGGCCAAGACTATTATAATGTGAATAACTATTTAAGACATTTAAATATTTAGGGAGACCTCTACTTCCAGAAATATGGAAACGAAAACAGGACCATCTAAAACACAAAAAAATGAAAATAAAAAATCAATTAAGGTATGTTTAGACTGTAATACTTTTGGTTTGGTTTTGTAGAAGCGAAAGTAGAATGAAATACACTCTGTACCTAAAAAAAATGCAACAGAAATCGGATGTAAATCTTTTTGTAAAAAGGAAATTTTTTTTTTCCCTTTTACAAAAATTTTTTCTAAATAGAAATAATTATATTTATTTATAGTAAATACGGTTCAAATTTGTCTTGTTTAGAATTATGTTTATTAAAAAATACAAATATATGATAAATCTTAACACTCGGTAACACTGTTTTTATCAGAGTACTAAAATGTTCACCCACTGCTCATTCATGTAAGAATGTGTACATTTTATATTTTAGCTGAATCTTCTCATACATGTGTGAGAGACTACAAAATATTTTGTGTTTTTTCATTTATAAATGCGATGATTTATTTTTTCTCTTTCTGTTCAAAAGCGAATAAATGAGAAAAAATTTTTCTGGTGCACTCAAGTGTTCATATATGAGTATTTACAATTTTGATAGTTTTACATAAATGAAAAGATCGTAGAAAAATGTGCACTAGGCATTCGCATATATAAATGTACGCACATATGTATGTATTTTGTAATGTGCATCTGCCGGCGTGTGTAGTAACAAAAAATGTTCTTTAATTATTTTTTATTTCTTTCTTCTGAATTTGCGATCCTAGGCAGCAAATTCGTTTATATTCATTTATAATAAATTTTTTAAATTTCACAAATGAACATGAACATTTATAAAAAAGAACATTAATGAGAATAAACTAATTTAGCACTCTTTATGTAAGTGTATTACAAAAACAAACAAATGCACTCATTCATGTATGAACATAGGCAGAAGATTTTTTGTTGTTCTTTTATGAGCGTGAAAAATAAATATAAAATTTTAAATTTCTCATTTATGACAAATATCATGAATGTTGATTTTTGATGTTCATAAATGAAAAATTCTGAACCCTGGTTTTTATTAAAATACACCACTGGTCTAAATGGTTTAAGAAATGTAAAATACCATCTGCTTGTTAAATTTCTATCGGTATTTTTTTTTTCTCCTCAGTACATTTTGCTTTTACACTATTTCATTTTCCTCCTTCGAAAAAAATTAAAACAGCCTTAAAAACATTGTTTTTGGTTAATACCGTGTACAAATACGATTTTTTTAAGATCAATTTTTTTAAACTTCATAGAATTTTGTCATCTTTCGAAGAAAATTTTTTTAATACATCTTCCCTAATCGCCAAGTCGTGGCCTATGTCCCTGGTGTGTGTATTACAAAACCTCCTTGTCCTGTTTTTACCCTCTCATCACACAAAGGCGCTACTTACTTACGGGTTAATACTCTAGGTGAAGTCTGAAAGTTTAGGTTCGAAAATTTTGGAAATAGGTACAAATTCCCATCCATAAAAGTAACCCTTTAATAGTACCGAGATCATAATGAGAATCAATTTCTTGCATGGTGTCATACCTATAACTTTCATTAGCAATACCTTGTTTCTTATTTTGATCCCAGTAGTTTTAATGGCCGACATTTTTGGAAAAGACCAGAAACTTGGCCTTATTTTAATATTTATGTTTTTGTTCGGATTAGTTTTACCTTCAATCACTCACTTCTGGAAAATAATTAAACAAACTAATTTTAGTTTTCTAAATTGTTACTAATTAAATGTCATAAAAAATATAATCCTTTTTCTAAATGGTGGAGGACATGAAAATAAAAGTATATTTATTTTTTACACAGTTTTTTATTACTCGAATATTATTGCCTGAGTGTGAATATGTATGTGTATGCGAAAGTTTTTGTTCATGTGGTATGTTGTTGTTGTTGTTTTGCTTTTAAATATCCTTGTTAAGTTTGCATGTGTGAAAAGATGCCTGTCAGCCATATTTATATACACCAGCATACAAAGTAATTATGTATTATGTATTATTGTTATTGTTTTTGTTATTTTACATGTACATATTAACCGGTGTTGGTGCGTATGTGTTTGGCTTACGATGACGGCTTATAATTGTTTGAAAATGTGTGTTAGCACTTAATTAACATATTCACACAACTATAATACAAAAAATTATACATACGCTGGAAACATGATCTAAAATAGCAACACAATAATTATGTAAAAAGTTTTATTCTGCGGTTTCGACATTCATAATTATTTTTTATGAGTTTGTAGAAGTGTGTGTGTGTTGGATACAACAAATGAACAGTTGAAATTGGCACAGGTTTTTACTAGTAATTATTCTCTTAAGGTTTTGGGAATAGAATTAATCTATACTTAAATTTTGTTGTTTACACCAATTAAATGTTTTAATTGGTTTCAGATACAAATTTGATTAATTTTTTAAATTAATTTAATTATATACTTAATTAAAAAAGAAAAAATTTAATTTTTTTCATAAATAATTGAATAAAAATTTAATTAAAACTGTCTCTGGAACTAATTAACTTTGATTGGTGCATAAAATTTTTTTCTTGACTAACCAAAGGACAGAACAGTAGAAATTTGATTTAAAAACTATCTTATAAGTAAAGAGAGAGTCATTGGACTATTCCGCAGTTATCAGTGAATTAAATTATCTAATGAAAATACAAGAATATTTATAAATCACATTGTATTTTACTACTGACTAGATGTGTCCGCATACACGTTGTATGCGTCCTGACAATATTTAGTTTGATTTTGTTTTGAAAGTAGTCTATGCCCAATTTTAAGGCTCTTACGTATTTAATTTATATACCCATCCCTAGATAACATTCTAAAATTTTATATGAAATTCTAAAAATTATTGTAAAGCTCTGTAAAAGGTGTTTAAGTTTTTTCAGGGACCGGAAATAACAGTTATCGTTTAAAAAAAATTATTTTATAACAGTTATTTTGAGAGTTACATAAAAAATTGAACTAAACAAGTTATTTTTCAACGTAAAAATAAAAACTCAAATGAAAGTTTTAAAAAAAGAATTTTATTTTCCCGTCAAAAAATAAAACTTTTTTAAGAGATTTATTTTTTCGTCAGAAAATAAAACTTATTTTGTATAAATTGATAACCAACATAATCACGTTGCAGCTCTAACATAAAGAGTTTTTATGTTTAATTTTTTTTTGATAACTGTTATTTACGGTCCATGAATTTTTATTAATAATAATGTAATTCCACAAAGTAAAAATACAAATCAAATACAAATTTTATTGAATTGGCTATTTGTCAGTAAGTCATTCATATTTTGTCATTATTTTACAACAGCGCCATCTGTTCCCCATCCGTGCTTAAAATATCTCGCTTTGAATTCCGATTTTTTCATGAATATGAAACAGCGCCATCTATTTCGCAACCGTGTTTAAAATATCCCGCTTTCAAAAACAAAAGATGCTTAAAGTAATGTAGGACCTTTAAAACGGCGAAAAAAATCAGTGTACTTTCACTGCTTTCCTTATTGGAATCAGGATACTCACCTCCTCACCAAATTTTGTTAAAATCCGTAGTTTTTATATGATGCGAACATAGACTTAAAGACAGACACACAGACAGGAAATGAATTGATGTTTTATTATATATATAGATAACTTTTCTTATATCTTATATCCAAAATATTAACTATTACAAATGGTCTATCCTAATGGTCGTTAAAAGAACAACGGTAGAAATTATTGAAATCTAATGAAAGTTATAAATGTCGAGACATGTTGTCGACCTTATTATTATCCCTTACTTATACCCCCGAGGGCATTATTTTTTTCTTGACTTCCAACACCTTAACGGCAATGATTCCACGTTATATGGCGGCACCAGCCCCGAGGCGAGCAGAAGTCTGAAATGGGAAGTTAAGACACATTGAGCTCCGAACAGTGTCCAAAGGAATGGTACGATGGGAATCGGTAGGTGTTTTCACAAATCTCTGTGATCGGTTATTAGTGTGGCCCTTTGGAGAGTAAGGTGGTGGCTATATTTTGAACCTACATCCACCGTGCCGTTTTATTCTTAACAGAGGCACCAATAGCGTGATGGGAGTTTCAACTCCTAAACATCAGGAAATTTATACTTCTCTAGGAACAAGATTCTTTTCATACAGTGTTATGACCACATTCAGGGTAAGGCAACACGCCATGCTCTTATGTAAATCTGTATCACACTATTGCTTAACTCTTATCCCTTCGCTGGATGACCTTCATAATATTCTCGTTAATTACTGGTCTAATTATCGTCCACAAAGTACTGCCTACTGAACACTTAAACATAAGGTGTACTGCCACTTCTGATTTTCTCTAGCTCAAATGAAATTTTAAATTGTTGTTTCTTATTATTATCGTCTGTATCTTCCTAAGCTCTTTTTAGTAACTTTGGTAAAAATGTGGTTTAAGTCTACACTTTATCTGCAGCTCTCTACTTTATACAGTATGAATTTCTTTTACAATTTTAAAATAAAGCAAGAAAACTTAATGTACAAAATTCAGGTAATAGTTTAATTTGTTCGCAATTTTTTTAGTGCAGTCTTGTTGACAACATAGTTAAACAAATACTTCAACAATAATATTGTTGCAATAATGAGCAAAATCATCTACATCGATGAAGCACAAATTGAGGCCATCATTGCATCACGAAAAAACGGAATTTTCAAAAAAACAAATGCATGCACCAACTGTCACAGTTTGGTAGTTATTTTGGGCTGGAGACAACAATTGAACCTACATCCTAAGAGGGGACAAGCTGTTACTCCCACACTTACCTGATACCTCGCCAGCATAATATTAATGTCCACGACATACATATAATTTCCAAAAGATCATGGGCCTTAACATAAATGACCATTGTAAGTTAAAGATCTACGGCAACAAGACCACAACTCTACCTGGATATAAAGGAATGATACTCAAAACTGATCCAGTTATGGCCATTGTGGCCATAATTTATAAATCAAACTACAGATTAATAAACAAAGCAAATATTCTTACAGAACGATTGATTTTTTGGAAGCGAAAGAAGTACGGACTGATTTTACTTCTATTTTTCTCCTCCATAACAATCAGACTTACTGCCGCATTGACTAAATTAATAAGATACAAGTGATACACTTAAACTAACAATTCACAAAATGTATATCACACTTCCTTAATGGGTCGCTATCGACCCCCATCCACCCTCAATGATTATACGCAACTTTCTTCTACTGTTTTCATACCTTTCGGTGAAGACCGTCGTCACTGGCTGTTGATTTGGTACGTTTGGCGAGCGCTTTCGATGTAAAGACATCATTTTCAAGCCACGTTTAAAATCTTCTAATTGACGGCCACATTTCATTGAGTCACATACTATCACCAGCCTTTTCTTTTGACTTTAGTGATTTCAGACTGTCAACTGGTAACAGTTGGCATTTTTTCTCCTTACGAAGTCTCTAGTAATTTCTAGCATTTGTTTTAGGCTAAGTTCCCCCATGACATCCACATTTAACAAGTTTTTTTCCGTAGTCCTAAGTCTTCTGCTATCCAGTGCTAACAATGTGCCCATGTCAGCCTCTTACAGCCACAGACTGCAAGTATCATCTTCGATTTTTAACTAGACTAAAAGCTACTTGACCTGTCACAAAAGCACTTAACCAGCTTAAGGTACTTCTGTTATATCTGAGCTACTTACTGGTCTTCCTACCTAGCGACTCTTTGAGCGCCATTCAGGTTTAGTGAGTTCAGCCATTACGTGGACTATCTGGTACACAAAAATTTACAGCTGTGCCTTTGTTCTGGTCCTCAGAAATTTACAGCTGTGCCTTTGTGTCCTTTAACCTACATCTAGGTTACTTCACTAACCTATGCACACCTGCTAAGTTTTTACGCGTGCACAGAGGTCTACTCACTACAATCCATAAAATGGGCTGCGAACTTCTACCCTATCCAGCATACTCTCTTTTCAAATTTGAAGAAATGCCTGAGTTAAATTTGTGTAAAAGTGAACTACGTACAGCTAGAAATAGTTTATGATGAAATGCACGTCTCTTTTATTCCTACAAAACAATACTACAATTTGATTATGACATGAACAAAATTATTAAATTTTACCATTCTCTCATTGAAGCTTGGAAACAAAAAGAAGAAATTAACTTTCTAATTTACTTTTATTAAGCGCTAAATAAAAATCTATTGGAAGAATGAAAAATTGCACGCAATTTCAAATCAATTTGTTGTTTCCCCTCTACCACTTACATTGAACAGAATAAATTAAGCTTTAATATTTCATGTTCATGTTACAAATACATGAACTGACTGATACACCATACCATATGCTGTTCAATGTTATCTAATTGCCTTTTCGACATACATTTAATCCTTATTAGTCTTTTACCTTTTAATACCTTCCAAAGCAATGAAGAAAACAAAAGTAATATATTGTAGACACAAAAAAAAACAGCACTCGTGCTTATCTTCTCTTTCTTTTTTTATTTTCTCTTATGTTTAATGCAAGAAACTTCAACTTAATGAAGCAGACCATTTATCCTTAAATAGTTGAGTTTTGATTGCTGATGCTCGTATTGTATCAAACACACTTGGACTTAAGATGTTTGTATGGATGACGTGTTATTCCCTTTAGTATTTTGGTATGAAAACATTGTTTTAGTAACACTTAATACATGTTTTTGGCAACATCCCATATTAACTTTTCATTTTAGTTATTTCGATTTCTTTTATTTTATTTTATATTGATGATGAAAAAGTCTCACGTGTGTTGTAAGATAAATTTGTTTTAACTTGAATTTGGTGGCATGAGTATCAATTGCTTTATAAGTTATTTTTTTGATTATTTGTTTCAATGAGGGTGAGCTAATCTATTTGGTCAATGTATAAGATTGTTAGCACAACATTCGACTATTGTTGTAACAGTTGTTGATGGCCTTATAATTGTTGTTGTTCTTGTTCTTGCACAGCATGTTTAAGGACACCTAAGTATACCTACAACTTAGTTTTTACGAACATGTGTTCAATATAAACAATTGTAGTGTGAATTTTTCTTAAATTCTATTTTTTATATGGGGAGTTTTGTAAACATATACAAAAAAAAAAGAGAAAAAGCCTCTTGATCATTCCAAACGTCGTCAATGGTCAGAATAGTGGCAAGAAATGGCCAAGAGTGATTGTCGTAAAACCAATGCACCCACAAAGAGTGACTGTTTGGTGCGGTTTATGGGCTGGCGGCATCATCGGGCCGTATTTTTTACCAAACTGATACCGGTCAGGCAGTTGCTGTGAATGTTGTTCGCTATCGTGAGATAATAACGCACATTTTATGGCCCGAATTGGAAGATATGGATGTGGACGATATGTGGTTTTAACAGGACGGTGCCACTTGCCACACAGCTAACGAAACAATGACTCTTTTGCGCGACAAATTCAATGGCCGAGTTATCTCACGTAGTGGTGTTGTCAATTGGCCGCCAAGGTCATGTGATTTGACACCGTTGCACTTCTTTCTTTGGGGTTATTTGAAAGAAAAGGTGTACGTCGATAAGCCAGCAACAATTCAAGAGCTAAAAGATTAGATAATTTGGCATATTCGGCTCAGAACCTCAATTATGCCTCAGCGTCATCTAAAATTTGTTGCATGGGATGGAGGTGTGCTCCCAATTTCGTGGTGGCCATTTGTTTATTTTATTTTATTTTATTCCATACATAATTGAACCATAATTTCCTAAATAATTTATGTTTTATTCAAAATAAACATCGGCCCTTGAAATTTAACCTAAATAATTAGTCCAGTATGTAGTGTGCTACTATCACTGTGATTCCATTCCCACCCACTGCAACAAGGAAAAATCTTCGTTCCTATACTTGACAATTTTGTTATCTTCTTTATTTACAATCTGTTTATACAACAATACAATTTTAATATATTTTTTAAATAAGAGCTTTTCTTGAACATGGATTCTATAATACACCTTATCCCGAAAGCTAATGATGACCAGCTATCATTATAGCCAAAAGTGAATGTAATGATTGTGAGGAATTGAGCGATGTGTTGGGAAAACGACCATTACAGTCGATATTTTAAATCGGCCCTGAGGCACCAAGAGGCTTAAAATAGGAGGGTAATTCTTTTCTTTTAATTCAGATCAGCCTATAATTTCACGATGTTTATGTTTTGACTCAAAATTACGAAAACATGTTAATTTGTCAATCTAATAACAAGAATATCAGTTCAATTTTTTTTTTAATTTTTGGTTGTTTTTATGAAAATAACTTTTTGTGTTTCAAAAGAGGACTTGAGAAATTTTTTTTATACTTTTAAATGTAATTTAAAAATCTGTTTAACGTGACAATTTTATAGAGTCATGTGCCTTCGAAAAAAAATTATGCATCACTTAAATTAACGATCTATGTAGTTCTACCGGCGATATGTTTCGTCGAAAATTAGATGAAATTTCTAGCTTTAATTTTCTAAATACACAATCTGCGATTAGGCTGAAGGTAGGGCAAGGATGCATTGGAATAATGAAAAATTTAAATGTTTCAGACTAAAATTTTTACCTGTTGAAATAACGCATTTGCTCTACCACCATGCAATATTTCAGGGAAAACGCAGATGGTGTATATGAGAAATTAAAGTTTGAAAATTTCATCTAGTTTTCGACGAAACCTATCGTCGGTAGAACTAGATTCTGAATTTAAGTGATACAAAATTTTTTTTTCGAAGGCACATGAATATATAAACAAAATTGCCATGTTAAACCGATTTTAAGATTACATTTAAACACACAAAAAAATAATTTTTCAAGTCCCTCAAAAATCCTCTTCTGAAACACAAAAAAATTAAAAAAAAAAAAAAACAATTAAAAATTAAAAAACTGATGATATTCTTTTTATTAGATTGACAAATTAACATGTTTTTATGATTTTGAGCCAAAACAGAAACATCGTGAGAATGTTGGCCGATTTGGAAAAGAATTACCCAGGATGAAAGTTAGTAGTCATCTGACTTTAGCTATACCTTCCATAAGCCAAATTGCAGTCATTATTATTTTATACTTCGAAATTATGCTTTTTGACATATTTATTTATAATAATTAATGTAACCTATCTGTATGATTTTCAAACTATTTATCAAGGCGAATATAAACAGGTAATTGCACAGGCGAATATTCTCATCATCTGTTTAATTTACAAATATCAAGAAATTAAATAAAAATAATTTTGAAATTAAATTTTAAAATTTTTTTTAATTGTTTATTGTGTTGAAGTTTTAACAAAAATAGAATAAAATTAAAAAGCTAAGGAAGTGCTACAATAATACACATACATAAGCGGAGTTCAGTGTTTCATGTAAATGGTATTTACTGGTTAAAGTGTAAAAAATCATAGCTTGTTTGTTAAATCCAATAATTAAATTCTAAAATTTTTTGTTGAATTTGAAAAAAAGCTATTATGTGACACATTTGCTTTTTCCCAATGATAGTGCAAGTAGAGCACGTGTCTTTACTTGCAGCATCTTTTGGGTGCAATTTTAAGATTTAAAATAACTTCTTTGGTGTGTGTTAATTAACCGCCTATTAATATTTAATATTTTTTATTGCAGTCCTAAATATTTTTATTTTTTTTTTTTTTGTTTACTTATTTTTGTTTTATTTCTACAAATGGCTTTTGACAAGTTATAAAAACAAATTGGCTGTTTTTGTTGTTGTACTTTTTGTTGCCTTGCAATCACCTGTATATATTCGGCTTGCTATTGTTGTTAAAAACACAAACTCTAACATTATAATTTTAAAAGTTTTCCTGAAAGATATTACTTAAATATGCAAGTTAATGAAATATTATACAATGTTATATGCAGTTACTGATACCTGTGGATATGAAATATGCCTTATTTTTCCTTTTTGTTTGTGCTGTTATTTTAATCTTTGACAAGTGTTATTTGGGGATTTATCGAAAAAAGTAGTCAAATGCCTTTAAAGTTGTGTATTGAAAATAAATTGCAAACATTTTTAAATTATTACTTCATTTGAACGCAATAAAATACTACATGTAAAAATAAAACTCAATAAATAAAATATAGAATTGAAAAGCTGTACTTTGATGTTTTGAATAAGACGTGATAAATTTAAAATATTTTCAAAGCAGTTTTTAAAAAAAATAAAACAAAATTTTCTACGTACAAAGGAGGCTTTGTAAATAAGATCGTGTTTTATTCTTGATTTGTGCAGTTTGAAACTAGAAGAAAAAGAATTACAAAAGTATTGAAGTAAATCAAGTAGAAAAGACTGTTAAAAATCATTTCTTAAAATAAAACAGGAAAATTATCAAAACTTATCTACTCTACTCTTTTAAATTTAAACAAAATATTTCTATGTGTGCGCAGATAAATACGTATTTAACTAGCATTTTTTTAATTGAAAAAATATAGCATGCGATAAAAAAGTTTTCCCATACATTTAGTACGTATTCTGCACAGATTTTCGGACTTTTTTAAGAAATATGGTTACTTTTTCCAAACCCTTCCATCTCAGGGAATCAAACCGGTACGAATAGGAAGATAATAGATCATACTAACGAACTGTGTTCACACTTTTTTCCAAAAGTATTTGTGAACATTTTCATAACATTTTGAAAATGTGACTTAGTGAAAATTTCTAGTATATGAGTATTGTTGGGACAACCCTCGTACACTACAAAACTCATCAAATCCTTAAATTACTTTGTAAATTTCTAGGAAAATTTAGGTATTTAATTTTTAACCATATTCAAAATAATCCTTTTAATGAATCTTATCTCTTTTTAAACATTTAAAAACCGGCCAAATGCTGCCATTTGCAATTAAATTTAATTCGCCATGGTTCTCTTAAAATAATGAAAATCCTTGAAAAAAAAACAAACGCTAAAAAGAAAATCACCTTTTTTGGAAAAATCAAAAAATTAAACAAAATAACTTTTGAAACTTTTCTTAAGAATGAAAGAAAAATGAGGCGTTAAAATCTTCTGATTTAAAAAAAACAACCTGACAAAAATTATACACAAACCCTTTTTATTGCTATTTTTTTACCAACAAAAAGTAAAAACTTTGCAGGATTAAAACTGATTTAAAAATTGACGTTTGGTGCTCAAATAGACATTTGAAATAGACATTTTTGACGTGGTAAACAAAAAGTCATTAGAAAGCAAGCGACTACTAAATGACTTGACTACTGCTAGAAGTTTTTAGCAACCCCTTGTTTTTTTTTTTGGGGTGAAAATCATATTTAAAAAATTAAAACCAAATAAAAGTCTTAAGACAAAAATTGTATAATTGAACGATTTTTCTAATGGCAGGAGGTGGGTGGAAGATTAAATAAAAATTGTTTTATTCCTTCATTATTGTTGATGGCTAATTAAACCTGATGGCAATTGGGTGTTGAACTTTTTCTTCATTTTTCTACAATTATACAAAATTTAAAGGGTGTTAGTTTTGCCTTAAAAGTTTCTATCAGTTGCAGCATTAATTGGCAGACAACACGTTGTTTTCATTGCTCATTAGTAAAATGATTTTCTATTTTTTTCCGTGTTACGGCATTTCTATAAATTAGACAAATCTTTTATAATGAGTTGGTCTTAAAACAAGAACGAAATTTTTTTAACTATTAAAAGTGAATCTATTTAAATAAAAATAAAATAATGTTTGTTGGTAATGCTATAACTTGATAACAACCATCTTCTGCGATCCAAGGATGGTTTCTTTGGAATGAAAAATTTTAAAAATTTGCTTGGGAGTTCCTCCTGTTATATAAAAATACTAAAACTTAATGGATCGAATTTATGGCTTTGGTACCTTCTATAAAAAGTAATTATTCATTACATAACTTGAGAACTGACTGATTTCTTAATATCTTTTCTGTCCGAGGATGCTTCATATACCGGAGAACTAAATCAGTGAGAAAATTTAAATTAGAATTTTGCCATATGGATGGGGAATTGAAGTATTGCCCATAAGAAGCAGGCGTGTTAGATTTTTTTTCACCTATTTCGCCAAATCCTCAAAATTGTTTTACCTAAAACAATTAAAAATATGAATTATTACATACAATGAAAATTTTTAATCAAGCTTAAGTTCGTTTTTATTCTTTCTAAGAAAGAATTAATTAAATTACAAATTAGGTGATAATATTAAAGAAAAATTGGGAAAATTAAATTTTTAGACACCAGCACGAGTGGAATGCACATTTTCTAGACAGCCACGTCCGTCATCAGCACTACTTGTATCTAATCTACTTAGGGTAGTGTTTTAGTTGTAAGCATCATCTATTTAACCAACCAAACCCAGATAAAGGAATACGAGGAAACTTGTATTCAATTATCAATAGTCAATTGGTGAGCTTCCTTCTTGTTAAATATTTTTACTTTAATATTTACCACCTTATAATTGTTGTTGCTTCAGCCAACCTTCGGTTAGCAATGAAAGCTACTTTTTGGTTATTTGTTTTACTTCCAACATTCGTTGGTGGTAAATATTAAAGTAAAAATATTCAACAAGAGGGAAGCTTAAGGTAGTGGTAGACTTCGTTCTCACCAATTGACGATTGATAATTGAATACAAGTTTTCTCGTATTCCTTTATCTGGGTTTGGTTGGTTAAATAGATGATGCTTACAACTAAAACACTACCCTAAGTAGATTAGATACAAGTAGTGCTGACGACGGACGTGGCTGCCTAGAAAATGTGCATTCCACTCGTGCTGGTGTCTAAAAATTTAATTTTCCCAATTTTTCTTTAATATTATCACCTAATTTGTAATTTAATTAATTCTTTCTTAGAGAGAATAAAAACGAACTTAAGCTTGATTAAAAATTTTCATTGTATGTAATACATAAAACAGTTCGACTAATAATAATTAAAATATTCAAAATTAATATGAATTATTTTAATAAATGGAGACCTGAACATACCCAACCCCAAGGGGTTTAACACCGTTTTCTTATCTACACATATAATAAAATAGTAACTCATTTTCGTCTGTCTGTCTGCTTTTCTTTTGTGTTCGCATCACGTAAAAACTCCTGGATGTATTTTAACAAAATTTTGTGAGGGTATACCTAAGTATCCTGATCCCAATAAAGGGTACTTTTTTCCACAAAAAAATCTTATTTCCAAGAGAAAGTGAAGAAAAAAACAGTGAAAGTATGCTTTCCGGTATGGCACGGTTCCTTTAATTTTTGAAAGTGTGATATTTTAAACATAGATGGCGCTGACAACTTTGAATTACTTGCAGCCAAATAGCCAATTGAATAAAATTTGTATTTGAAATGTATTTTTATACTGTGGTTGTTCTTCTATAAGTATGCCTTAAGGCCCAACTATAATATGCATAAGCTGGCTTAAGCTAATGTCAAAAAGTGAACGAAAAGTCTGTCAAATGCTTAAGCAACTTATTGGAGACTTTTAGCTGGCTACAATGTACTTACATGAATCTAGAAACTATTATGCCACAGTTGCACATTTGTTTTATTCGTACTTTTGCAAAATAATACTTTTTTTCAATAAATGAAATTTGTTAACAAAAAGGTGTTAAATAAACATAATAAATACACTTAATACCATTCATATGAGCCCTTGATTATGATAGTGGTATAAGTCATATATTTTATGTTTCGAGATATTAAGAGGTTTGTATTTTAAAGGATTAAAAAATATTTTTGTATTATGGAATAAAACAACAATTAAATAGTGCCAACAAAAGAGTATTTATTATGATTGTGAAATTTATAACCATTTTTAAAAGGTAGTGTGGTTTTAAAAGGTTGAAATGACTTATACCATTTTCAAAATTAACTGCATGACTTTATAAATGACTTAAACCATCAAGAATAAATTTTTTGTTAGAAATTAACATTTTATTCAAAATCATTACATTGTAATTAAGTAATTTATTTTTAGTATTTAGGGAAAATAAAGAGTTTGTGGAAAATTGGTGGGATATAGGGTAGTAAATCCATCACATCTTTTTTTCTTCTGTTATTGGTCTAATGGTTGTATACAGTGAAAGCAAATCAATATTTTCGTATATTCTTGGCCTTCCTCTTTTGGTTGAAAGGTCTAACACTTTGAATTCGGAATTGTCATCCAAAGAAGTTTTATAAAACATTTTCTATGGAGATTTTTTTTTTAGAAATTTAATCCATTTTATTTTTAGTTAAGATACAGCTTCTCCATTGGTGTTTCTCTTTCTATTAGTCATTGATTCTCTCAGTTATTTCGTCGCAATGAAATCTTACCGAGCCATTTGTTGTACAAAAATGGGTTTCTCTTTTTACATAATTATATTAAATAACTTATTCTTCTTCGCCGTATAATGTCTACAATTAATTATAAATAGTGCATTTTATATTAATAGGCTTACCTGATCATAACTGAACCGCTATCTGAAGACATGACAATATTACTAATAATTATTTTGCCAAACTTTGAAAGCAGACTGACTTATACCACTATTAAAATATATAGTTATTGTAATTTGTTTACCAACCAAAAAATAAACTCAATTTATCAACTTAATTTTCATGGCATACTGCGAATTACTTCGGATTATGTTACTTTATTAGGATTTGATATGAAATAACTGATAAACTAGATTTTAAAAATTTTTGACAAATTAGTAATTAGTTTTAAGTGTTGTTAAGTACATTATAGTTTGCCACATATCATTTATATGTAATTGCATAGTTGCTTAAGTTGGCTTAAGCTAGCTTATGCATATTATAGTTGGGCCTTTAGTTGTTGTTACAGAATTTTCTTGAGTAGCTAATATACACAGGTTGCGAGTGAGTATTTATTTGAACGTGTTTGTGAACAGAGATTTGTAGATAAGTTAGAAAGTGTTATACATTGTCAATAATAGTTGTTTATACAAAGCTGAATAAAACGTCTTTAATTTAAAGTAATTAAAGATATAACAAATATTTATAAATACTGAAAAAGTATTTCAATAAATATTTTGTTACAAAATATTATTTTGGAATTGTTAGTGGGTTTAACAAATCACAGGACATTCTTTTTCTTGTTTTTATTGCGAAAGTCTCTCTTTAAAAGTTAGTTCCATTTCGTTAATAACAGAACTGCTAGTTGACGGTTCTACAGTTTCGAGTGGCTTGAATAATCTGTTGAACAATTGTGCGAAATAAAGTTTTATGACATTTTTTTTTGACACCTTTGCAATTTCATTTATTTTTCTTTTCAACTATCGTTTTTGAAAGAGTCGAATTAATAGCCAAAAGCTGCTCGTAGAGGGTCTGAATAATAACATCTGTTATTAACAAATTTGTGCTCCTGCGGCTCGAGGCCTCTACGGCAACTTTAATGGGATTTAAAACGGCCACTAAACTTTCTAAAACCGTAACATATTCTTCAACCCACAACCCTGTGCAATTGAAATCTATCAGAGTTTTTTTTTTAATGCGTTCTTCGATTTTAGAAACGAATGAATCATTTCAACAATAATTATCTTGTTTTAACATCATGAATTAAACGCGACTCTTTGCCATATTCTTGTTTCTTATATTTCTCGTAAAAGGCTGTTTTTTGTCTTGCTCGATCTATAATAGCATTATTGTAAGCTTCTAAAAATTTTACAATTTTAAAAATGCTTGTTTTTTATTCAGCACATTAACGATCAAATATTTGTGTGATAGCAAAAGAAATGCCTTTTTAAAAATAAGAATCACTTTCTTTAAAGTGCTCATGATTTTAAATTTCCCGTTTCCCGGGAAATTAGCAAAAAATGAGAATTAAGTTTATTCAAGATTACTAAACATCAACAGATTTGTGCAATATGCCGTATTTAAACTTATAAAGTCTTTAGCATAAAAAAAATAATACAGTCGAGTTTTGGTGGAATTCATTATTAATTATTATTATCTTTCCATACAGTAATTAGCTGCACAAAATTTAAAAAATATCCATTTTTATTTAAAACTTGCTGTGCCCGCGTCCTGATAATATTTTGCTTGATTTTGCTTTAAAAGTATTCCACACCTATTGTAAGACTTACTTTTAAAGAGTAGCACCTATAAGAGAAAAGGGCAACTAAACTCAGAATAAACTAACAATAACAGTATTTTATAACCACACTTAAGTCGTAGTATTCCTACCAAATTTTAAAAATTATCGCTAAATAACAAAAATAATGTAATCACATAATTACCTAAGTATGTATTCCATAAAAGAACCAAATTATTCAACAAATTTTAATCAATTGGCTATTTGGCATATGTTTTTAGCGGCATCTGTGTTTAAATATCAAAATTAAAGACGCCGTGCCTTACTAAGTAGTTAAAACGTTCTGTGTTTTAAAATATATAACTTTCAATATTAAACGTGCCGTGCTGTACTCAGCAGTACTTAGGTTATCCTTAAGATATGCTACATATCAGCTTTGTATTTTTTTCCTTTTTAAAAAATAAAGTATACATATCCGGTTAGTTGAAATGCGTACTTTCGCTGCTTTTTCTCCACTTTCTCTTGGAAATAAGATATTTTTGGGATCAGGATACTTAGACACCTCCACACAAAATTTTGTTGAAATTCATCTAGTGCTTTTTACGTTATGCGAACGTAAATGAAAAGCAGGCAGACAGACGGAAATGAGTTACTACATTATTTTATGTATAGAAGATTGATCACCTAATTTAAAAAAAATATTCTTTCAACTTAGAGAGCATAAAAAGAACTTTGTCTTACTTCCAAACTTCCTTTGTGTGTAAAAAATCAAGTATGTATAAAAAATTCATTGGAATTACCAGCACATCAAGTACGAAACTGATGCAATTATATAGGAAATCATCATTTCTATAATCTTTTTAAAACAAAAGTTAAACAATAGAAAAATTGTACTTAATAAGCATTTGAAAGTATGCTAGGATTTATAGAAATCTTTGAAAACAAGGTTTGTGATAAGGAATTCCATCATTTTCAAAGTTTTTAATTTTCAGAAATAAAATCACCTTTAAATATGAAAAACAATTTACTTTTAGAACTTCAATTTCTTCATTATCCATTTTGTTATTCCTTAATTCACTTTCTAATGATTACCAAAATTCAATGAAAATTCGCCAACTATTAAAAAAAAACGTCAAAAAAAGTACCCTTTTCGCCATATCAAAAAATTGATCTTCAAATAAGAAATGAAAATCGCCACGTTTGGCAAGATATCGCCATATCTGACAACCCTGATAAAGAGTAACTGTTAATAATCCTATAAATAGAGAGTTGCAATAGTGACTCTGTCTAATTTTGGTGTTCGATTGAAAGCTTTACGTTATAGAATGAGGAGAAACGAGAACTGAAATAGTAACATTTTCTTAATTTCACATAGGCTACTCTGAAAATAATGTTCGTTTTTGTTTTAAAGAAGAGATCACTGCACCTCTGAACTCCAGGAATAAAATGTGTTTTTAAGTAAAAGCTTGTCTGCGAAAAAATTGCGTTTTCGTTAAAGGCCTTTTCACACGATAATACAAGTATAAAATTCCACCATCATCAAATCGCCGGTCAATTGGCCATATAGATCGTTTCAACGCATCTAGACTATGTTTTGTGGGGCTATATTAAGGCTCATCTATATAAGGTCAAGCCCGCAGCGATTGAAGTAATGAAAGCCAATATTGAAGAATTTCTTCGTGATATACCGGCCGATATAATGGAGAGAGTGTGTCCAAGATTTTATACATTTCTCTAAATTTTAAATCAAAACTGAAAGCTATAAAAAAATCACCCATTACTCGTAAAGGGTGTTTAAATTTTAAGGGCCGATGTTGATTATCACACAAATTATTTAGGAAATTATTGTCATTTCTTTTTATTTTGATAATATTGGTATGGTTCAAATATGAATGTAGCAAAATATCGTCCAAATGGCCGCCGCAACCTCAGCGGTACACCTCCATCCGTTGCTTCAAATTTTCGTATCCTTTAGCTCTTGAATTGTTGCTGGCTTATCGATGTACACCTTTTCTTTCAACTAACCCCAAAGTGAGAAGTCCAACGGTGTCAAACCACATGATCTTGGCGGCCAATTGATATCGCCACCACGTGAGATAACACGGCCATTGAATTTGTTGTGCAAAAGATACACAATCGAGCGTTGCTCTTTCCATGGTTCAAATTGAGTTAGTCTGAAATTGAGAAATGTCAAATTAAATGCAGAAAAAACTTGACGTATATTATTGTATGAAACGGCATTAAACGCTTTCTATCTAAATTTCTAAATTTCTAAATTTAAATAAAACAAAGTGTGTGGGAGATATCGTCCAAATTTTTTAATCTTTTGAAAGGATTATCGATGCCATTAGGCATGGAATATAACTTCGTGGAAATATCAACTAAGGCTTCGGTGTGTGCGTGCATCCAAAATGTCTAATTTTCAATGATGCTGGCTGCATTTGATCGATGGCATGAGATATGTTGGCTTTGATGGTCGTTGCGGTGGGTCTTAAAAAAACCCCACTACAAAATGTCTATCACTACAGATTGTTTCATGAGCATGATGTGTTTGGTGATCATAGCATTCAATTCAGACCAAAATAATTCGCCAATTATCGATCAATGGCGCTCGTCGTTGACGGTAGTGGCCTAGCCAACGTCGTCCTTTGACCTTGTGTAAACGCTCAGAATCATCGTCTCAGAATTTAACAATATGTTTGTTGGCGTAACTATTTAACCAGAAATGACCCTTATTGCGCGTATTATATTCAACGTTATGTCCGTGGATGGTAATATGTCAAAAAAAAAAAACTGTTCTCATATGTATCCTAACTAATTAAAAATAACCAATCCGCATAAAAATGGTTTTTTGTCATCCTATGTTAACATTCTTATTTTGGTTTAACGCCACATAATCAAACTTCATGCATCTATACATATAATAAAACAGTTGTTGCCTGTCTGCTGTGTTCGCATCACTTAAAAACTACTGGATAGATTTTAATAAAATTGTGTCAGGAGGTACCTTGGTATCTTGATTCAAATATAGGGTACTTTTGTTCAGCAAAAAATATCTTTTTTATAAGCAAAAGTGGAGAAAAGTCTGTGAAACTACGCTATTTTACCTGTATGTATACTTTACATTGCCTTTTATTCTTGAAAGCGGGATATTTAAAATACCTTTTACAGAGCTTTTCAATAGTTTTTAGAATTTTATATATATATATTTTAGAATTTTATCCAGGGATGGGTACCTTTATATAAAGAAAGTACGTAAACGTTAAGCACTATAAAAGTAGAAGTCTTAAAATTTGGTTTGGATTACTTTCAAAACAAAATCGACACACACAATGTGTGTGGGTACAGCTAGTCTTCAATAAAAATGGTCAAGAAATCTTTCAATAATACAGTGCGTTTTAGTCAGCAAAGCCGTGAAGACGATTTGTCTTAATCCAATTCTTTAAGATTGGTAAATTAACATAACATTTTTTTTCATAATTTATTTATTGCATCTCCAATATTTTTGAACTAACAATAATTACTCGTATCTTAAGTCTAAAATAAAATATTCCTTTTAAGTCCACCAGTGCTAGACAAAAATAATGTTTGTTTCACGGATTTTGCAATCATTTGCAGGTCATCCCTCTAATATACGGCCCAGAAAAGCAGTATCTCTTCTTTTTAGTCGAATGTAACCAGGTTCATTCAGCATGTTACGCGCCAAATGGTTTGGATGAGATTCAAGCCTCTTTAGATATGTGACTGCATGTTTCGCTATTTCTGCTTTAACTGATGGCATGTTTAGGTCTTTGTGGATGTTCGAATTTTTTATATACCAGGGAGCAGATGTAATAATACGTAAAATCGTATTTTGGCGCCTTTGAATATTTTCTACATTGTTAGCTGAGGCAGTGCCCCATAACTGAATCCCATAACACCAAATTGGTTTGAGGATCGACTTGTACAGTAGAAGTTTACAATCTAAGCTCAGGGTGGAGTTTCTGCCAATAAGCCAATTTAGTTGTACTGCTTTTAGTTTCATTTGTGTTAACTTGAAGTCAATGTGGCTTTTCCAAGTAAGGCGACGGTCAAGATGTATACCCAGGTATTTAACGTCTAAAAGCTGTGGTATCATTTGGTTATTTATGCGAATAGGAGGGCTTGAGTCCCTACGCAGTGTGAAAGTTATGTGAGTGCATTTAACATAACATAACTTAAAACTTACATACATCTTGGAACACACTTATAAGAGCTCTTATACAATACTAATTAAAGACTGCAAATGCAAAAATACTTACATAGTTTTAGGTTTATTATAAATCTATACCGCTTCAACAATGTCAGTTCGAAAAGACGATTTTTCCTTGAATGTCCTGTTTACAATAACCATGTAAAAATATTAATTTCTATAAATTGAATTAAAATTTTCTGTTATGAAGTTCCCAGAAAAGTATTTCCCTTTTTGGATGTTAGTAATAACCAACAGACGATAAGACTGTATAAATGTGGACAAATTGTGAGGAGGGCCTAGCCATCTCTAGATCACATTTAGTCACACCGAAATTTTGTATGTTTTAATTAATTATCTTTTATTGAATGACAGTCTTTTGTTTAAATTTATTAAAAACCTAATCAATAAAAACGCCGGATGAGAAGAAAATAAACTCTGAACCTGTTTGAGAGTATTACAAAAAAAAACTATATTTGCCATTAGGTTGCTTGTACTAAACAATCAATACTTGTCAATATCAGAACTAAGCCTTGTTTTTTTAGGAGAAGGTTTAAAATATGGCTTCGTTCAACTATGAACCAGTTAAAAAAACAACCACTTGTCATTATCCACAATTAAAGAAAAATGTATATCAAACATGAGGAAATTAACGTCTGCTCGTCCACTCATATATGAAGTCTTATTCACATCTCTGAATTTAACGACATCTTATATTATTTCATATTCCATTCAATAATTACCCCTTTCCGAGCTTTTCTTTTCTTCTTTATTCGAGTGTATTTTATTGATGTGTTTGTGATTTGCCTGCAGAAAGATGAAGATAATTATTTACACATCATACACAAATACGACAAAACAAAAAATGAAAAATACAAAGCAAAAGTTATACTCGTGTATGAGATGGAGGAAAAATTTATGATTAATTTTGATAAGCCAAAAGGAGGAGTTGATTTGTAAGCATCAACCTTTATGATGACAAGGAATAGAATGGCATGTGGTTAACTTTGCCACAAATAAATAATTAAGAGACAATAGAAAGAGATCACGTGTGCAATAGTTTTTGGCAAATGAATAAATGAGTATCTTTCAAATATTTATTTATTCCTGAAAATAAAAGTTGATAACAATAATAAGATGACAATAAACAGAAAAATTCATTAAGCCACAAGCACACATGAAATTAAATACATAAAGAGTAAACTATTTTATGAAAGTTATGATGAAGATACTAAACAAATACATATGAATAGGATTTTTGGTAATGTATTGCTTATGTGTGTATATGTGTGGCTTGGAGTATCCAATTTATGATTATTGTTATGAAATATTAAGGATATTCACTTTAAATGCCTAATTGTGTTTAAATGAGGAAAATCATTGCTTTGGAATACCGAATGCTTTTGATAAATAACACAGAATTATGAGTTTAACATAAAAAATAAAACAGTACTTTCAGACGTTTTAAAATTGGGTTACTTCCTCCTCATTAAAATCTGCAAAAATTTTTTTTCTCGGAACTTTCGTATTTAATAAAGTTTTTAATTTTAATCTACCTTAAACCTTAAGATATATTTTAATTGTATGAAGTTGGGGACAATTTATTGTCTTATTTAAATAATGATTAAAGACTGGATTTAGTGAAAGATCACTTAAAATATTTGAAATCTATATATCTATACATATAATAAAATAGTAACTCACTTCCGTCTGTCTGTCTGCTTTTTATTGACGTTCGCATCACGTAAAAACTACCGGATGGATTTTAACAAAATTTTTTGAGAGGGTACCTAAGTATCCTGGTTCCGCAAAAATATCTTAGAAAGTGGATTAAAAGCAGTGAAAGTACGCAGCTGAACTAACCGGATATGAATACTTTACTTTTTATAAAATAAAAAAATACATAAACTTATACGTAGCATATCTTAAGGCGGAACTAAAAACGCCGGTATTACCACATATCACTAAATCGCCGGCGAAGTAAAATAATTATAAATTGGCTACGCTAGCTTCAAACTAATTTGCCTGAAGAACACCAGAAGCGCTTGCAAGGCTTTACTATTGCACTAACCATCTGTCTTATCTACTACAATCCCTTTCTAAAGGAAATAACACAGTTAATGTAAGCATTAATTGCCTAAGCGTTACTTCTCTTAAAAAAAACTAAAATCGTAAGGGTCTTTGGTGCGGGCACAGCTAGTCTAATATATAATTCGGAAATGATATTTTTTCCGAATTCATAAAATTTATTATAATTAGTGGCAATATTTCCATGGCTTAAAAAAATATAATTTTTTAGGAAATCATTTTTGATGTATTGGGTGGTTAAATTTTGAGGACCGATGTTGAATATGAACCACACCTACACGTTAAGTTATTTTCTGCATTTAATTTAAGATCGTAATTTCAGACTAACTCAATTTCTACAATGGAAAGATACACAATCGAGCCATGGTCAGAATGTTGGCAAGAAAAGCCAATGTTGGATGATCAATTTTCGAATAAAATCATCTTGAAAGATGAGGCACATTTTCACCTCAGTGTATTCGTCAATAAGCAGAATTACCGCATTTGAGCGAATGATAATCAAAGAGTGGTTGTCGAATAACCAATGCACCCACAAAGAGTGACTGCTTGGTGCGGTTTATGGGCTGGCGGCATCATCATGTATGGTGTTCGCTATCGTTAGATGATAACGAACTTTTTATGGCGGAATTGGAAGATATGGATGTGGACGATATGTGGTTTTAACAGGACGGTGCCACTTGCCACAAAGCTAACAAGACAATGGCTCTTTTGCGCGACGAATTCAATGGCCGTGTTATCTCGCCTCGTGCTGGTGGCGATGTCAATTGGCCGCCAAGATCATGCGATTTGACACCGTTGGACTTCCTTCTTTGGGATCTTTGAAAGAAAAGGTGTACATCGATAAGCCATCAACAATTTAAGAGATAAAGGATGATATAATCCGGCACCTCAATTATGCCTCAGCGTCATCTAAAATTTGGAGCATCGGATGGAGGCTAGATCGCATCGGTTATTTGGCCAATATTTTATTCCATATATAATTGAATCATACCAATATTATCATAATAAAAAAAAAAATGACAATAATTTCCTAAATAATTTGTGTTTCATTTAAAATTAACATCGGCCCTTACAAATTATATCACCCTCTACAATTAAAGCAAGATAATATATTAATAAAAACTAGATTTTTTTTACCATTTAACTGATTTTGCCGAGGTTGGAGATCGTGAACATGTCGGATTTAAAAAAAAAATATTACACGTCTCACATTCTTATCAGGCAATGGATCATCTGTGATGAATTAAATACTCTTGCTACACAAATCCGGAGGTCAAATGTTGGCATACAGCATATTTTTTTTAACAGGTAAGAATGCTACATTCGGACATGTCGAATCTTATACACGCTTCATTATACTAATGTTCGATATTGCCCTACCCTGTTATGTGTTCCAAATGTACAATAATATACATTCGGTTTTTACTTTTAAAAATTTCAACTTCATTATTACAGTTGTTATATAAAGATTAACAAACTTTTATTATGGTTAGATAATTAATTAATAAATCCGGAAAATCTTTTTAAAAAAATTATTAAACATTAAACATTACTGTTTATTGTTAAACATAAACATTATTCCGTAGCAAAAACACAAGATTTATGTTAAACAAAAAAAAATATATATTAAAAAAAGCAGTTTCGCCGAAAAAGTTTTACACCTCATCTTTCTATCTCCTTCTATCTGTATAAATAAAATCAAATGTTGTTCTATTTTTCGTTGGTAATTGCATCTCTTAAGAACGGCTGCACCGATATAGTCAATTTTTTTTAAATCTGCATCATAACACAGCTTATGTTTTCTTGAAAAGAAAATTTGACCATGCCCACATTTAAATAGCTAAAAGAAAAAAATAAAATTTGACCATGCCCACTTTTAAATAGCTAAAGAGTTATACTCCGTAGATCTTTGAAATTTTGCACTAGTAACTCCCTTATTAATATACCTACATAGTTCAACGAAATACAGGCTAGATTAAAGTAGTGGACTTGGCACCTCTCATACAAAGTAAACAATTTGTATCGTCTACCTGGAGGGTTGAAACTTTGCAGTAGTAACCCCCATACTAATGTTTTTAGTCTAAAAAAACACAAACTGGATGGGGACGGTGGGCGGGGTACTTCCATACAAAGTGAAATGTTGTTATTATGTACCTATAAAACTACAATAGGTAGAGTCTTAAAATTTTGCCCAAGTAACCCTCATACTTATGTGCATAGTCTAACAGAATACAGACTTGATAGTGGGCGTGGTACCTCCCATATAAAGTAAAATATTATTATCGTGTTAATACGCATAGTCTAGCAAAAAATAGATTAAATGGGAACATAATAAAAATTAAATTTTAATTTTAGATCGAAATGAAATTAAAAATTTTAATTTTTGTTGTTTGGTAATTTTTGGGTAAAAATATAATTTTTGACGAAAATTGGATTTTTAAGCAAACTTTTTAATTATCAGTTAAGTTGTTTATTTTTTTTTTTTTTGTGTAAATTTTCGATTTTAGATCAAATTTTAATTGTTGGTCGGTATAAAAATTAGCTAGTAAAATTTCTATTTTTTTTTTTTTTTTCTTTTTGTAATTTTGGGGGAAAAATGTGATTTTTGGGTGAACCTTGGAACTACAAGAATTTTCGGGTTTTAATTAAATTTAAAGTTTTGATGGGAATAAAAACTTTAGGGAAAAATTTAAACTTTTAGATAAAATTTTGTTGAAAATGTCATATCTTAATAAAATTTCGATTGTTTGGTGAAATTCTGATTTCATCTTATTCTAGAGTTTTTTTTCCGAGTTTTTGGTTTTCCAAAAACAATAACAAAGTACAGAAAACAAGTAAAATATGTGAAAAATATAGAAAATATGAGGCGCTCGCCTTTTTTACCATAGCGCTATAATTATTAGACCATTGGGGCTGAATGGCGATAGCAAAATTTTTTAAACTATGCCTGACAGATTGGCGTGTTTAAATTTTCTTGCCTTTTCTGGTGTCTTGGAGAATCCCATTTCAATACGAACACGGACAAACGGACATCGCTCTCTCAAATTCTCTATGAACAAGTATCCAGAATAAATATACTTTATGGGGTTGCAAATAAATATTGCAGAAATTACACACGGAATGTCAAACTTGTACATACCTATAAACCCTTTCCACCCGTGGTGAAGATTATAATAATCTGTAGACTCATAATTATTGTAGAGGCTGCACCAATCTATTCTTTAAATTTATGTTGCTGTAATTTGTTCATAAATAAGGTGAGAACACCAGAAGTTTTCGTTACGTTTAGTGGAATGTTATATTTCTTACCTTTAAATTGTGTATTTGTTTTTTTTTTTAATATTTTTTCAATTATTCTTTTGAATATATTAAAATATTAAGCTTCTGCATTATCTTATTACAAAGGAATTTAATCTAGGAATTCTTCATCCACCTCTGTCTAGCTTTTATTTTTTTTTTTTTTTTGTAATTATATTGAACACAGTGTACAGTAACTTCATGACGTGAATACCCTAATTTTGTCTAATATTGTATAATGGCGTATAAATGCTTACGGCATTATTAATTAATATTTGCTTTAATACAACATCTACGTCATTATCAGGGTACGTAAGAAGCGTATGTGAAGTATTTGTGAGTTTTGAATGAAGGATTTAAGCTTACAATGAGGTATAAACTGAACGCATACGCGTTCTGACAAACTTGCTTAACAACAATAAGTCAGATGTCACTTGCTACTTTACACACACATGCACTGATATATTTTGCTAACTTCTAACGCCCATACCTTTGGAAGTTTAAGAAACAATAAAGTAAAAGGATTAATAATAAATCTTGAAGCAAAAAGTGTCCTTAAAGGTTTTAACATTTCAAAACTTGTTCTTAAACTATTTGATAAATTATTTTATTTATTACAGATGACAAGTTACTATTATCTAGATCAAAAGGTAGTAGAGAGAGTTTTCTCAAGTTATATAATTTTTTTTTGTAATTAAATTTATTACATAATTTTTAACCTTTTCTTTGAAATTATAAATCATACAATTAGTCACACAGTTTCTTGCTTTTATATTCGGTAGCTTCCTTATTCAAAATAGTGACCACAAGAAACATGTTTCATCTTTTAAATGTTACCCAAAGGTCTAATATTCCTTAATTTTACCTTCTTCTAGAAACTATTTGAAATGTGCTAAAATTCATTTATATATTCCTGAATGTTGTATCGTTTCCATTTTATAAGCAGAAATATTTGTCATTGGTGTTTTAGTGTGAAAAATAATTTATATTGTGTTGAAAATATTTGTGGTAGATTTTCTGCATTAGTGTAATAATTTAAAATTTGTATATACATACATACATATTTCTTTTTAGTTTCGTTCTGTCTATTCATAACTCTTGAGGGGCTATTTGCTTTAATTTGGCTTCTGTCAAATGGTATGTAAAGGTATTAAATCAATTGATATGCTAACGGGCAGATAATTATACTTTTAATTTTTAAAAGAACGTTTATTATGGCATGTGATTTTTGGTCTTGAATCTGGTTTAGCAAAGCTACTACAATAAAAATAACCAATGTGAGAAAATTGAAAAATATATTATGTATAAAAATCGTCTTTCACCCATACTTTTCGAGTTATTAGCCTGTAAATTTTTCATATAAAATTGCGTTTGTGCATTACATTTCTTATAAAATTTATAAGAAAAGTAATTTTAAAATTACACTGTGCTCGAATTTGACACTTTTTTTAACATGCTGGGCATCCTACTGGTAAAGCCAACTCGAGTACGCTGAATTCAATGGCATTAGCCGTTTTTAGAAGTTAGCGTATTTGCGATATTCGTGATTTAAAATTTGTAAGCTAAAGTACAAAAAAATGGTATTTTTATATTTTTGGGATAATTTTTAAATTTAAATCAGTTCAACTCTGTTGAATAAACACAAGATTACATGACATTCTTATTTTTTTCTCCAATAATCTATTTTTTCGCGAAAAATCAATACAAAATTACATAATTCTTGCAAAAAAACCGACTTCAAAACAGATAGAAGGGCGATAATTCTAAACTAAAAATGTAAGAAGTAATCTGTAAGATTTAGATTTAAACCAAATAAAATATGCGGGAAAAGAAGTAAAGACTATGTGAATGTCAAGTCTCTCCCTACTACTGTTCAAAAGTTAAGCTATTTTCACCAGCATTCGTCTTTTATGGGGACACCATTCAAGCCTCTGTGTATAACGGTTTCAAAGATAGGGTCACATAGATCAAATAACATCTCATATTGGGACACCCTTTAATTTAAAATTGTAAATTAAAGACCTGTTATTATAAAGGACGCGGTCACAAAGATTCATTGTAAATTTCAACTGTCTGTCTATTACGGTTCAAAAGTTTGGCCAAATTACATGAACTATTGGGACACCCTTTAAATTATAATTCCAAATATTTATACTTGTTATTATACCAGAGAAAGTAGTGGTCATTCTGCCTAATTTTCAAGTGTTTGTGTTTTACGGTTCAAGAGATAGGGCCATATAGATAAAATTACATAATTTATGGGGACACCCTTTAATTTCTGAATTCAAATTGTATATTGGCTATAGTGGACTTTGGAATACAGGTTCCTTGAAAATTTCAGCTGTCTGTCTATAACAGTTAAAAAGTTTAGCCACATGCATAGAATTACATTAACTATTGGGACACCCTTTTATTTCCAAATTCAAATTTTATACTTTTGGTTATAGCTGACTTATCAATACAGGCTCTTTGTAAATTTCAGCGGTCTGTGTACAACTGTTCAAAAGTATAGCCATATACATCAAATTAAATGAACTATTGGAGCACCCTTTAATTTAAAATTTTGAATATTTATACATTTTACTATAACGGTCATAGTAATCGACATTCAGGGTTTTGTTTATAACGGCTCAAAAGATAGGCATATCTAAGTCAAATTACGGCACCTATGTGGACACCCTTTAAATTTTAAATTTATTTTTTTATTAATTTCTACCGTTGGGAGCTATAGCGACAGGCAATTTTTTAAAATTTTAATTTGGTGCCCTTTACGGTTCTTAATACACGTAAAAAACATGTATGTTGTATGGGGACGTCCCTTAATTTTTAATATAATGAACTGTTTTTGAAATGGGACCAACCTGAAAGCATAACCTTTCAAATAAAGGAAGACATTTTAAAATCGGTTCAGAAATGGCTGAGTTCTGCGGTTACATACATAAAAAAGCAACATTTAGACGAACTGATAACCTTCTTCTTTTTTGAAGTCGGTTCAAAAACGCGGTAATTTTTGTTTGTAAGTAATTAATTTGCGAAATTTTTTTTATTGTTTTTTTTTTTATTATTTTGATATTAATTTTTCAAATGTGCTTTATTGTCACATCGTTTAATCATTTCTTTATGATTCTTCTGTTTCAAGCAATTCTTCTTGTAACTTCCAGCAAATATCACCTAACAGCGAATCCATTTTTTTACCACTGTACCAGTATTCAAGTCTGGCCGTCACTTGATGGAATCGCTCTCTATGTTCGTCAGACTCAGCTGGTGATTATTCAGCAAACTTGTTAGTATGAATATGCAAAAAATTAGTCTTTAAAGACGTTTTAACATTAATACGATTAAAAGCGTTAAGCATATTTTTCTATATGAATGCGCCAGTTGTTCCTACAACGTTGTCAATAACCGATTTTACAGAATTCCATGCCTCAAGCTCATCCATACTGAGGCCGTCTTTATCAAGCGACGGATACCGGGTCCATTAAGTATTCCTGTAAAAAACGAAATATGAATTCAAATTTTCTTTTATTTTCATACTACTTAATCTTGGAAAAATACGACATAATTCGTTAAACGAATTTCCATCCGGATTAAGTACTTTAATAAAGTTTTTCACAATGCATAGTTTTATATGTAGCGGTAACAAAACTTTATCAATTGATACAAGTAGATTTTCAACAATGTTATTTTTTTGCAATTTATTTTAGGATTTTTTTCAATATTTAAGTTTGTCAAAGTAGATTGATTAAAATTAAAGTTATCGAATATTGCTAACACAAGTGATAACTTCGTAAAACATCTATCGCGGCTTTTTCTAAACTTAAAATTAAATAAATTAGTCAAGTGCGAGTTAGACTCACACACGTAGGGTTCCGTACTATGTTCAGTATAATTTAAAATTTCCAGTTGTTTATTTCTTTATGTCTTATGGGACACCCTTAATTTTTAAAATTAAAGTAATATTCGCGAAAATTGCATCATAATTAGAACACCCTTTAAATTTTAATATGTAATTCATTTAATAGCGGCCATGGTAATACACTCTCTATGAAAATATCAGGAGCCTACCTATTGCGGTTAAAAAAATAAGGTTATATTCGTGAAAAACACGTTACTAATGGACACACTTCAAATTTAAGTATTTGTTATAGCGGCCGAAGTAACACATTTACTGTAAACACTTCAAGAGGGTATCTATTACGGTTTATAAAATCATGTCACTGTCGGAACACCCTTTAATTTTATTATTCATTATAGTGGCCATGGCAACTTCCTTTCTATAAATATATTAAGAGTCTACTTATTGCGATTCAAAATTAACTCACTATAAGTGGATAGCATGTCACTGTCGGGACACCCTTTAATTTTTAGTAATTGTCATATCGGTCGTGGCAACACATCTTCTGTACAAAATTTCAAGAGTCTACCTGTTACGGTTCAAGAAATAAGGCTTTATACATGCAAATCACGTCACTGGCGGAAAACCCTTTAATGTTTATTATTTGTTATAGTGGACATAGTTATACACCTCCTGTAAAAATTTCACGATTCCACCTATTCATTCAAAACTTAGGATATATAAATTCAAATCACGTCACTATTGGAACACCCTTTAATATTTAAGTTCTATTTTGTATACTTGTTTATAAAACAAACATAGTTTTAATTACAGTCAGCAAATTGTAAGTGGTTTCCTCTTACAGCTCAAAAAAAAAGACATAAACATAAATAACATGTCACTTTTGGAACACCCTACGTTTTAGTATTTTTTTCTATTGTGGCCACAGTTATACACTTTTGGTAAAATTTTCAAGAGTCTACCTATTATGGTTCAAAACTTATGCCATACACATACAAAGCACACCACTATCGGAACACCCTTTAATTTTTAGGTTTATTTTTTTCGACTTGTTTTTTTGCGAACTTAGTTTTAAATACTGTTTGTAAGAAATAAACACATATTTGTAAATAACACCTCTCTATCGGAACACCCTATAAGTTTTAATATTTTTTGCTATAGCGTCCATAGTTATACACCTTTGGTAAAATATTCAAGAGTCTACCTATTATGGTTCAAAACTTAGGCCTTATACATACAAATCACTCCACTATCGGAACACCCTTTAATTTTTAGGTTTATTTTTTTCAGACTTGTTTATATAGCGAACTAATTTTAATTTAGTGCTTGCATATTTTTAGTGAATTCCTCCTACAGTTCAAGAAATAAGCACATATTCGTGAATAACACCTCTCTATCGGAACACCCTATACGTTTTAGTATTTGCTAGTATAGCGGTCACAGTTATATACTCTCTGTGAAAATTTCAAGCGCCTACCTCTTACGGTTCAACTCTTAGGTCTTATACATGCAAATCACACTACTATCGGAACACTCTTTAATTTTTAGGTTTATTTTTTTATACTTGTTTATATAGCGAACTAAGTTTTAATTACTGCTTACATATTTTTAGTGTATGCCTCCTACAGCTCAAGAAATAAACATATATTTGTGAATAACACCTCTCTATCGGAACACCCTATAAATTTTAATATTTGTTGCTATAGCGGCCAAAATTATACACGTTCTGTAAAAATTTCAAGATTCTACCTATTATGATTCAAAACTTAGGCCTTATAAATCAAAATAACACCACTATCGGAACACCCTTTAATTTTTAGGTTTATTTTTTAGACTTGTATATATGGCGAACTACGTTTTTATTACAGTTTGTAAATTTTTAGTGTATGCCTCCTACAGTTCAAGAAATAAACACATATTCGTGAATAACACCTCTCTATCGGAACACCCTATAAGTTTTAATTTTTGTTGTTATAGCGGCCATCGCTATACACCTTCTGTGAAAATTTCAAGTGTCTACCTATTATGGTTCAAAACTTATGCCTTATACATGCATTTCACACCACTATCGGAACACCCTTTAATTTTTAGTTTTATTTTTTTATACTTGTTTATATAGTGAACTAAGTTTTAATAACTGTTTGTAAATTTCAAGTGTGTCCCTCCAACAGTTCAAGAAATAAACACATTTTCGTAAATAACACCTCTCTATTGGAACACCCTATAAGTTTTAGTATTTGTTGCTATAGCGGCAGCAACTATACATCATCTGTGAAAATTTCAAGAGTCTACCTATTACGGTTCCAGAGATAAAAGGCGCTGACAGACGGACAGACGGACAGACATTGTAGCGAAAACAATAGGGTTTCGTTTTTACACTTTGTGTACGGAACCCTAAAAATGGTCAAAACAGTATAAAAATATCGTTTTTTTTAGTGTACCAATTTTAAATCGCGAATATCGCGAATACCAGCGCTAACTTCGAAAAACGGCTAATGCCATTAAATTCTGCGTACTCGAATTAGCTTTACCAGCAAGGTGCCCAGCTTGTTGAAATTTGCGACTAGCACAGTGTTATTATTACAAAAATTAAAGTTTAAAAACGTCTAAAAAATATACACTAGTTTTCATGCTACTGAAGTTTTTGTAGTTGAATGATTTGCATAAATTTAAGGTGAAATATCACTACGGGGATAAATTGGAGGTGTGAGCAAATTGCCTATTGAAGTTTTCTGTTTTTTACCCGCTTTCAAAAAAAATGAGGTTATCAATTCGTCTAAATGTTGCTGTGCCCGCAGAACTCGGTCATTTCTAAACCGATTTTAAAATTGTTTTCTTTATTTGAAAGGTTATACCTACAGTTTGGTCCCCTTTTAAAAACAATTCATTATTTTAATAATTTAAGGGTGTCCCCATACAACATATATTTTTTTAAAAAATTTAAGATTTTAAAAAATATAAGTATTCAAAATACATATCTTATGGAGTCGCAAATTAATATATAAAAATTACCAAAGGAATGACACATTTTATTTAATCCGGAGTACCGCACTGCTCACTCACTGCTCAGTCATCTATGAGTATGTACATTTTAGTTGTTTTCTGCTTCTTTTCATACATGTGTGAGAAACTGGTTTCTGTGTTTTTTCATTTCTGAGTGAGATGAATTATTTCTTTTTTTTCTATCATAACGTGAATATATGAGAAAATATTTTATTTTTTAAGCAAGTGCTTGTATATGAAAATTTACAATTTTCAAGTTTGCATTTACAAGTTTGCATTAAGCATTCGCATCAGGGATGGTATTTTCAAATTGGACAAACCAGCTTTTAAAATTGTACTTTTCGAACAGAAATTGTACGATATAAATTTTGTTTGTGAATTTAAATCAACCTTCTTTAATCGAGGTAATGAAAAATTTTAATTATCATGGACGCGGCATCAATAGCGGTAACTTGCTTATCGAATCGAAATAGAAGAGATTAAAGAAAACCCCAATATAAGCATGCAAATGTTAAACTAAATTAACCACCATAGTTCTGAAGTCATCTGGGATTTTAATGAAATTAATTGAAGGACATTGGTGCTCTGATTATGGGTTATTGTATTGGGACTGTATAACAAAAGTTGTCATAGTGATGAGAATAATGAAAAAAACATTTTATCTGTCAAAGTATATCGTCCGGTATATCGTCCTTTCATACCCTCTCTAAACTATCGACAGAAGAACCGGGTAATTTATTTTCTTCAATAGTAATTGTGGGTTAGTAAGGAACCCAGACAGCAGGATTTTCGGGAGAAAAATATTTTTAAGGTTTTACTCGCTATTTTCATTAAGATCATCTTTATATTGATTTCTATCGTTGAATCGTTTCAAATCTATTTCTAGGTTAGTTTTCCTATTTTCGTCATAGGTAATACAAAGAAACCGTTATGCTGGAATTTTTCGCTAATTCATTACTTTTCACATATGAATAATACGGACACTCTTCGTTTCTCACCGTTCATGTACATATGTATGCTAAAAAACAACCAGTTACACTCATTCATGTGTGGTCTTAGGTAGAGCATCTTTTGTTGTTCATTTATGACCGCGAAAAAATGTAAAATTTTACAAATCTTATTTATGAGAAACATCATAAATGCTCATAAATGAAAAATTCTGAAACCTGATTTAATCACCAAAATCCTTTGGTTTCCGCTTAACAATCCCATGATTAGATCTCAATATTTTCAATCAAACTCGGGATTTCGGTATTGGATCCCTAATAAGGATTGCTATAAAAAAAATATATAGCGCTGGGTTATTAGTCAGCTCGCACCATCATCTTGAGTTTTGCATAGGTCTATGCATAATGTTACAACGTTTTATAGTATTTTTTATAAATTTTTGTGTCTGAATAAATAAAATACGATTTTTAGCTGTATTTATGAAACGCTGAAACGATCATAAATAAGTTCGTATTTTGTGGAACAAACTATTTTTTCATAAATTATCATTGGTAATTACACAATTCATTACCAATGTAATTAAAAAACAATCAGTAGCATTAAATAGTAATTAAAATGTTTGCCATTGTAATTAAGTCCAATAATGTGAACTACGAAAAAAGAAAAGTGTTTTAAGTTGATCATATACAAAATCAGTCCTTAAAAACCCTGCAAAACACATACACAATTTACCAAAAATTTATTTATCTGTACTCATATGCTTTATGTGTGTGTATAACTGTTTATGTTCTTATGTCCTTTTAGTTGATAATTTATATATTTAGGCAAATATTTTTGTAATCAACCCTTTAAGTTTTTTTCGGTGACTTTTAGTTTCACTTTTTAGTTTTAGTGTGAAAAAGTTTTTATCAAGTTTGTGAAGATAAAGAAAAGTTTTCGTAAGAAAACTACCTTAATGGTATCTAATGTTTCCCTAGAGGTAAAAGATTTACAACTTTTAATATGAATTTGGAAAGTGTATATGGAAAAAGTATTAAGAACACGCATAATAAAATTGAATATTACGAGTTTGGTAGTTAGTTTAAAAAAATCCTTAAGCATAATAAATAGCAACAATAGAAAACGGAAAATTTTATAAAATAAGTTTAATTCACAATATTAAAATTTATCGACTTAACGAAGATTCGTTTTTTGTGAGATTTAGGTTTATTGTTGTTTTGGATGACCATTGTTTGTACAATGGCCTGTGTTGGAACGGGATAAAGATTGTATTTCCTTTGCGTCCCTCCAGCCAGTCGATCAAAAAGGAATGGACAGTTAATAATGTAATAATGGAAATAAATCTATAGTTTATAAACGGCTAGCCGAAATGCAGTAAATTTGTAAATTACTAAAATTACATACACTTTTAATAAGATTACATAATTTTTTAAACATTTATTTTACACTTAAAATAGGCTGGTAGAAAACCACAAAAAATGGCATAATGTCACACTTATGTCCTCTTTACACATTTTCTACGTGCTGACCAAGGCGATTTGAATTCTTTTCTTTTTTGCAAATGTCTTGTCAAAAATACTAGTAAAATGTCAAAGTTATTGTTTTGTTCTAGTTGTTGCCGTAACGCACTCACCTGGTAAAGCAAAAGGCAAACAAATCCATTTTAGAAAACCATTTATGATAATTTATAAATCTGTAGAAGAAAAAAAGTGAGAAAAAAATTTATATTTAAGGTTATGGTTATTTACTGCTAAAAATTTTAATTGTCAATGTTTTTTAAAATTAATATTTTATTATTTTATACAAATATATACAGTTAACAACATTTTTATAAAAGTAATAGCCCATCTGAGTTCTGAATAGGTTATAATATATGTTATAAATCTATACATATGTATATTAAAACTGTAACATGACCATTTCTGTACATGAAATATTTTTTTTGAAAATTTTGTCGCTACTGCAGAGTGTAATGGAAACGGAATACACAACAGCAATTTTGGGAATTTCTGTCTGTTCGTCTGAATGTGTTTCTGTGTTCGCATCGCGTAAAAACTACTGGATGAATTTTAATAACAATTTTGGAGATACCTTAGTATCGTGGTTCGAATAAATGATATTTTTCTCTTGCAAGTGAAAATATAGCAAAAGTAGTGAAAGTACGCAATTTTGCAGATTTAAAGGTACTGCAAGCTTGGCAGCACATATTATTTTGGAAAACGTGATATTTTAAACACTATTTATAGAACTCTACAATAATTTCAAATTTTATATACATTTTTGAAGCTTACATAAAGCCTTTGTTCCTGAGTAATTACCTGGGGATGGGTACCTCTATATAAAGTAAATACTCAAACCATAAACGAGGCACTATAAAAGTAAGTCTTAAAATTTGGTGTGGATTACTTTCGATGCAAAATCGAACAAAATATTATCAGGACGCCTACGACGTGGCGGGCATATCTAGTAGAAAAGAAACCCTTTTATTTCGATAAATGAGTTTGGTTTCGGGCTTGTAACCTGTTTTACCTTAAGGCTAGTACTCTGTTCGAATTTGTTACGAATTTGAAAAATGTTGAGCAACATTTATAATTTCACAAGGAAAATTTGACATTTAAAATGGGGTGTGTATCTCGCGATTTAGAAGAATTTTACAATTTTACTTCTTTTAAATAGACCACATTGTTTTACAACATTTTCCACAAAAATTTTACAAAAAATTCCACATGAAATAATGCGAATTTTCATTATTTCACAGCTTTGGCAAAATGTTGCCAGAAACATTTCAATGTTTTTCCATAGTAAAAACAGAGTACAGCATCAGAAAAGCTGAACAGAGTACCATGCTTTATAAATAATAAACTAGTTATTAACCTGTTTTTAACATAAACTAATTTAAAAACAGCCTGATTAAGCGAATTTGTTTTGTGCAACTGTGATTAACGGCCGGAAATTTACTTGCAGCTGATTTAAACTTGTCAAACACAAACCGCATAAACTTTCAAACCTATCTACTCTTTTGTAGGTGACAGCAGCGTTTAACATTCCCTTATTTAGCAATAGTCCGAGCCAATTGGAAGTGGGAGTCAATAGGCTAAAAATGAATGATACACTCAACCACGATCTTGCAACAATCCCGGAATCGGGTCATGTGAATAGAGTCGATTTTAATGCTCGTAAGACTCAATGCTATTTACTTACGCACAAATGTTCTTACGAAAATGCTGTTACATCAGTTATTATTGATGATATAAATATTGGGCAACCGAAAGCTCTTGATGTTCTAGACATGAAACACCAGTATGTGTTCGATGGATGGATGAAATACATAATTGAAGTGTCTAACGAAACTTAAAAGTGGCTAGGATTTTGGAAATGGTATAACACTCATGTCATCTCACACTATTTATACCACATATATCCCCAAATACTACTTTGAAGCTGCTTGACCCCATACAGGAGAGCGTGCAATTCAACTCTATTGACTTACAGGGCCATGTGAGTTGTGTTACGCTATTTAATTGTTACGACAATGGAGTACATAAATCTACTTTTTTTAAATTTATTTTACAAATTTAGTACAAGTTTTGACTTGGAAAAGATTCTTCAACAATTTTTTTTCTCAATTTACCTGTTAATTCGAAACAATAAGAGCTGCTCCAGAAAATCAGTGTGAAAATCATAAAATTTTTTTAAATATTCAAATTTTCTAGTAGCAAAATCCTCATATTGACACCCCCAATGGGCCTAGTGACTGCTCCTGGTTACTAGAAGGTACCCTATGGGTCTATTGGCTACCTCTATATGTATTGCTTTCTATAAAGACATTGAATACAAATAAAAGCAGGAAAACCTTACCTACCTAAAATCAAACACAAAATCGGCCCTCGCAGAGGGTTATTGATCCCCCGAGATCTGTATGCTCTCCTTGCGATGTACCTGCGTTCTAATATTTATTTAACACAAAAAAAAGAAAAAAAGAATCATTAAAACCGAAAAAATTAAAAACACGTGAAAAAATATTGGTGGGCGTGGTTTTTTGCTTGCAGCTTCCTAAGGAAAACCTGCTATTGCTGAGTTGCAATTCCAACATTTTCGAAATTATGCCTGGCAGATTGGTGGGCTTAAATCTGATTTATATCCTCTTGTGCCTAGACAAATGATATTACTACGCGAGCACGGTCAGACGGACATCGGTTAGTCATCGTTTCTATGTATAAGGGGTCGGTTATATACGCTTTCCATCTGTGGTGAAGGGTATAAAAATGTTTGTTTTACGTTTGTTGCTTAAAAAGAAGTGGTGGCCGAAATGAAGCACCAACCGCCTAAAATAAAATATATATAGAATCTGGATTTTAGTCGGATTCAGCAGGATGGTACACGATGTCAAATAGCTCCTCAAAAAATCGTTGGATTACATTTTTTGGTTGATTTGACATGGAATGGTCCATAAAAAGAGTTGGTAATAAGAAATAAATATTTCGTTGTTTAATTAATTTCACTGTTTAATTAATATTGAACAGTGAAAAGACTTATCATTTCTTTCAAATGATTGTAATTGAATAAAAGACTTTACCTCTAAGTCAAACCTTTGACCCGTAAAATTAATTTTAGTGAATTTATAATAATTTTGATAAATAGCTCGCTAGTAACTTCAATTTACTTTAATTTGTGTTTTTTAGGGTTCCGTACACAAAGTGTATAAAATTTATAGGGTGTTCCGATAGAAAGGTGTTATTCACAAATATGTGTTTATTTCTTGAGCTGTAGGAGGCATACACTAAAAATATGTAAGCAGTAATTAAAACTTAGTTCGCTATATAAACAAGTATAAAAAATAAACCTAAAAATTAAAGGGTGTTCCGATAGTAGTGTGATTTGCATGTATAAGGCCTAAGTTTTTAACCGTAATAGGTAGGCGCTTGAAATTTTCACAGAAAGCATATAACTGTGTCCGCTATACTAGCAAATACTAAAACTTATAGGGTGTTCCGATAGAGAGGTGTTATTCACGAATATGTGCTTATTTATTGAACTGTAGGAGGAATTCACAAAAATATGCAAGCACTAAATTAAAATTAGTTCGCTTTATAAACAAGTCTGAAATAAACCTAAAAATTAAAGGGTGTTCCGATAGTGAAGTGATTTGTATGTATAAGGCCTAACTTTTGAACCATAACAGGTAGACTCTTGAAAATTTTACCAAAGGTGTATAACTATGGCCGCTATAGCAAAAAATACTAAAACTTATAGGGTGTTCCAATAGAGAGGTGTTATTTACGAATATGTGTTTATTTCTTACAAACAGTAATTAAAAATTAGTTCGCTTTATAAACAAATCTAAAAAATAAACCTAAAAATTAAAGGGTGTTCCGATAGTGGTGTGCTTTGTATGAATAAGGCCTAAGTTTTGAACCATAATAGGTAGACTCTTGAAAATTTTACCAAAAGTGTATAACTGCGGCCACAATAGCAAAAAATACTAAAACGTAGGGTGTTCCAAAAGTGACGTGTTAATTACGTTTATGTCTTTTTTTTGAGCTGTAAGAGGAAACAACTTACAATTTGCAGACTGTAATTAAAACTATGTTTGTTTTATAAACAAGTATACAAAATTGAACTTAAATATTAATGGGTGTTCCAATAGTGACGTGATTTGCATGTATATATCCTAAGTTTTGAATGAATAGGTGGAATCTTGAAATTTTTACAGGAGGTGTATAACTATGTCAACTATAACCGTAACAGGTAGACTCTTGAAATTTTGCACAGAAGATGTGTTGCCACGGTCGATATGACAATTACTAAAAATTAAAGGGTGTTCCGACAGTGACATGTTTTTCACTTATAGTGACTTATTTTTTAATCGCAATAAGTAGACTCTTAATATATTTATAGAAAGGAAGTTGCCATGGCCACTATAATGAATAATAAAATTAAAGGGTGTTCCGACAGTGACATGATTTTATAAACCGTAATAGATACCCTCTCGAAATGTTTACAGTAGATGTGTTACTTCGGCCGCTATAACAAATAATTAAAATTGAAGTGTGTCCTTTGGTAACGTATTTTTCACGAATATTACCTTATTTTTTTAACCGCAATAGGGTGTTCTAATTATGATGCAATTTTCGCGAATATTACTTTAATTTTAAAATTTAATGGTGTCCCATAAGACATAAAGAAATAAACAACTGAAATTTTTAAATTATACTGAACATAGTACGGAACCCTACGTGTGTGAGTCTAACTCGCACTTGACTAATTTATTTAATATAAATTTTAATTGTTAAATTCTTTATACAATAATTATTTTTAATCTCACTCTTAACAATTCAACCTACTAAAACGTCGAAATTTTCAATCAGCAATTTTAAATAAAATTTTATGATTGCACACGAAAAATTTTGTTTGTTTAATTGTGAAAATAATTATAATCCTTGGCTTTACCCTTTACAAAACAACGAAAAATGCTATTTCCTTAAAAAAATTATTTGAAAACTTGAGAAACACTAAAAAACAATATTTAACATTTTTACCACCAACGAAAAATTAGCAAGGAAATCTATAGAAAATGTTCATTAAGAATGCAAAGAATTGTAGCAGTTGAAAGAATGGGGGATTCAACTTATTGCTCGAATACGAGCGATAAGTAAGAAAGTTAGAAAAGAAGAACAAATTAGCGGTAGCACAAGCAAAATTGCCTTAGAGGCGGCTTTTACTATTAATTAACCCCTTTAAAAATGATTGTATCATCATCATCGTCATCGTCATCTTAAATGTTCAGTGTTCAGTCTCATCCGCTTCATAAGTGAGGCATCAACATCATAATGCAACATAACGAATGTTGCGTAATGCCAAAAAATAAGAAAAAATAAAAAAGAATCACAGCTTAAGTCGGGCATTTTTTGTTCTTGTTCCACATAAATAAGAAAACTTTTGGAATTTGTAAAAGAAACAAAATGCGGATCTGAGGAGTTCAAATAAATAATAAAAAAATTGATAAACTTTTTCCATTAAAGCACAAGCCACAGGAATGAATGAACCCACCAACAAACCAACTGGCGCATATGAAGGGTATGGAGAAGTAAAAATTTATGAAGCGTTTAATTGAATAAATTAAAGAAAATAATAATACCTTCCATGCAAAAACAAAAGCAAAAACAATAATAACCTAAAGGATTAAAATCGACGGAATTTTTTAAGAAGAGAAATAATGAAATAAGAAGTAAATATTGGCCCCTCACTACGAGCTCTGTGTACATGCATACTCGTACATACATACATTTAAACGAAGTCTTGATAATGAAATAAGTTTTTTGTTTAATGAGAAACAAACAGATTGAAACACAATAATGTCCTTGCAAGTATTAAAACAAAATTTAAATTTATTTTATCAAAATTGATTTTTTAATTACCTCGCTAAATGTGGTGTTAAAGAATTGTCTGCTACACCTTTTTGATTATAGATATATATTTTTGTTGTTAAGAACTTACAACTCTAAAATGTCGCAGTGGTTGGTTGGTTGATAACTTTTTTTTCAAACAACTCACACTAAATCATGCAAGATACAAAACCACTTGTTCTATAAATCACCGAAAAGTGTCTAAAAGGAAGCTTTACTTTCTGCACAAACATTTTGATTCTTTTTGTTTTTGTTGTTCTTCTTGTTTCCTTGCATTCTTACATACATATGCATGTCTATTTGTACAGTTATTTATGTTATAGGTGGGTAGATGTATCAGTAGTCAGAGATTTTTTTACGCACGAATATTAGTTTTTATAAAACTCAAAATAAACAAAGCCTTAATAAAATTATTTTTTTATTAATAAAATCACTAATGTGAAAATATTGTTACGAAAGACGAATTTATTCATTATAGACTCTGAACCACAATACTCTCGAACAACAACAACAACATAAATGGTTTGTTTTCTTACAATGATGAAAGATAGAAACAAACAATAAAGAGTAACGCCTTAAATAAACATTCGCAAATACACAGCCACATACATAAATACAAGCATAAACAAATAAACAGCCACACATGCAGGTATAAAGAAATAAATAGCCACACATACAGGTATAAAGAAATAAACAACCACACAAACAGAAAACAAGAGCAATAAAAATCGAACCTGCCAGACCTGTCTGGAATAGAACATTCTGGTGCTTTTAAATCACCTATATAAGTAAATCGTGATGGCGAGTAGTATGTCAGTATTAATTTAAGAGTCAAAGAGTTAAGTTGTCGAATTTTAAGAGTGTTTAACAGTTTGCTGTATTCTTGAACAGTGGTGTTAAATAAATAAAGTGACTTACAGTAAAAGTAATAACAGAGTGTATTTATTTTGCAATTAAAAGAACCCAACGTAAAGTAAAAACGTAACAATATGCTTTATCGCTTAGAAAAATCTGAATCAACTTCATTATTATTTTTGAAATATTAGGTCTGTTCAGTAACTTTCCTAGCAGAAACTAGCAACTAGAGAGTAAATTAACAATTTGCATAATTACTCTACCAAATATAAAAAAGTAAACGAACGCTTAACTAGCAAAAATTAGCAAGTAGACTACGGTAGCGTCAGGAAGGACTTAATACTTGTACAGATTTGACCATCAAATATTACTTTGTAAACGTAATTGTACTTAAAAGGGCAAACATAAAGTAATCTACCGTTGTTAGCCAGAATTGCCGCATTAAAGAAATTCAAACAGATAATAGTAATCTCAAGGAAACTATAGAAATAAATGAAACAACAAAAATAAAAGCACAATAATTTAATTAAAATTATTGTTTTAAAATATTGGGTAGATTTTGAAAGAATTTATGATAATGAACATTCTTATTTCAAAGAAATTTCTATAATATTTACATTAATAATATTCCAAAACACAAATATGTCCAGTGCCGGATTAAACGAATCGGAGGCCCTAGGCCCTTGAGAGTATGGGGCCCCCTTTTTTCCAATAACTGTTGAATTAATCCTAAATTTTATCATTAATAAGCTTCAAACAACCTATTCGTGTCATTTCAAGGATATAAACTTACTTTCTACACTTTCGTTCGCTGAACTCGTTGATGATATCTTCAAAATCAATTTCACGAAGAACATCAGATTCAATCATCATCAAACTTAGCATGTCAAGTCGTTCTTGACCTATAGTACTTCTTTGCTCGTTTTTGATGCGTTTTAGCTTCGAAAAAGATCGCTCTGTTGAACAATTTTTAATCATGAGAGTTAAAAAAATGCGAAGAGCAATTTCGACATTTGGAAAAACAGCTGCAAGATTATCTTGAATCAAACTTTCTTAGAGTTCAGGGTGTGTGAATTTTGGCTTTGATGGAAATTTTGATTTCATAAAAGTGTGAAACTGTCTGAGTTCAAGGTAAAAATCTTCTAAATCGTCAAAGTAAAATTGAACCAAATTTGTAATCTTTTCACGGCGATCATTTTCTGCCAAATCAAAATCAGCCAAAAATAAAAATCTTTCTGAAACCTCTAAGTAAACTTTGCTTCGACGATTGATCTCGATCTTGAGAGTATCGACAATTATAAGGAAACCGTTGACGCGAAAATCGTCTCGAGCATTTAATACAACTTCTGCAGCATCACCATCGTTGGGTTGTTTTTTTTCTTCGTCGAACTCGCGGTACAATGTAATCTGTATCAGGCAAAATTAATCGAGCTTTGTTTTCAAATTCCTCAAATTTGTCTCTCATCTCATCTAGCAAATTTTCTAGCGATGAGTACAATAACGCGCATGTAGCCAGAATAATTTCTTCTGACTGTAATGCTTTGCTTGTTGCCCGAAAGTTGTTCAAAATATCGCTCCATAAAACAAGCATGAAAACAAATTCAAAGGTTTGAATTTTATTCGCAAGACATTCAGCTTCGTGTCTACAGTGTTTTTTTTTGTGAAGAATTTCATTTAATGCTGCTACAATTTCGTTGAAAGAATTGACAATTGCCTGAGTGGCGTTCGCGTGAGCTTCCCAACGAGTTTTGGATAAAGATTTCAGTACCTTTTCGTTTTTGATATATTGATTCAGAACTTGCCACCGGTGTGTTGAGCTTGAAAAAAAAGTGTACAACGATTGTACGATGGAAAAAAAGTCAACCGCAAATAAGGAGGATTTAACGGCGGTTTGTCCAACTAAGTTAAGCGAATGCGCCGCGCAAGGTAAATAAATCGCGAATTCGTTCATATTTAACAAGATCGCTTGCATACCTGCGTAAATACCTGACATATTCGGGATTTATCATAAGATTGGCCCCTGCAGTATTTGAAATCTAAACTGCAAACATCGCATAAAAATTGCAAAGCTTCATCAGCTATTTTTGTACCTTTATGACCGTCAAAGTTTAAAAAAGTTAAAAATCTTTCGACAGGTTTCCCATTCTTAGAAACGTATCTGACAACTATACTAAGTTGATCAACATGAGCGATATCTGGAGTTGAATCGACTGAAAGACTAAAGTAACGCGCGGCCAAAATCTCGTTTCTAATATGAGATCTAACTTTTAAACCCATAATGTTGATCAACTCCTCGCAAATTGTTTTTGATAAATAAGAAGGATGCCCTTTTCCTCGGTCTGCAAAGTTTTCAATGTGATTTTTCAAAAAGGGGTCAAATTGCGCAACAAGTTCGAGTAAACCTATGTAAAACCCGTTATCTGGAACGCCAAAATGCTCGTTTGATCCTCGAAAAAGTAATCCTCGTTCAGCCAAGGTTATGATGACTGGTATCAATCGTCTGAGTACTTCCTTCCAATATTTTTTTTCTTTTTGGTAGTCAAGTTGAAGTTTGTCGGCAACATCTCCACAGTTCTGTCGCCTTTGAATGTAAGTCAACATACATTCTCTGTGAAGAGATCCATAATCGTTTTGATGTAATTGAAAAACATTTTTCCAATCATTAAATCCTTTGCCGGTAAGTTTGTTTTGTTTGTCTTTGGGAGCGAACATTTTACACACAAAACAATAGACACAACCAGCCGTTGGAGAATAAATCAGCCATTCGCGTTTGAACCTCTCTTCATTTGCCTTTTTTCCAAAAAACGTGTTTTTTGAGCAACTTCTTGCTCTTGTCTCTGCATCGTAATACCTACGTGACTTCTCAAATGGTCCAGAGTGATTTTGGCACATGTTTGGACCATGATTGACCCAAAAATTTACGTCACCGGCAGTGAAATCACCCCGTTTGAAAAAATAAAACAAAATTAAATTGAAAATTTCAAAAAATTTTGAAAAAAAAAATTATCTCAAGTTTTTTGGGGGCCCTTGCTCGAAAACAAAAAACAAAATTAAATTGAAAGTAAAAATTTCAAAAAATTTTGAAAAAAAAAATTATCTCAAGTTTTTTGGGGGCCCTTGCTCGAAGGGGGCCCCAGGCCATGGCCTAGTCTGGCCTATTGGATAATCCTAGTCTGAATATGTCTACTGTTTAAAATTTATTAAAAACTGTACAATACCAATTTTAAAATCAGAATTGTACCGAAAATTGTTTACTATTTATTAATTAAAAACAAAAATACCTAAAATGAAAACCTAAATTAAAGATAAACTATACACCAACAAAATTGTATTCACTTTTATATTATTTTAACAACTAAATACTGATATTTTCCTTAAGATTGCAAAAATTTCTTTTTTCATACAATTTTTCCAAAAAAAATATTATCTATACGAAATCCTGAACAGTTGATTGACAAATTCTTGCTAGTAAAAATGTTACTAGCAAAAACTTGCAAGTAATTTTTTTATCTCATATTTTTATTCTCTTACTAGCTGACCCGGTCCGTGTTACTGGCCTTAAGCAAACATTAGTGTTTAAATTGAGCTTTTAACGAAATTTACGGCCTTTTAATAAAAATCCATGGAATACCTATCATAAAGTTTTTTTACAGAATAACTTACATATGCTGTAGATGTGGTCTCAATCAAAAAAGAAACGCATGTATTTAAGGCAAATTGGAAATTATATTTATTTATTACTTCATCTTAAGGCCAGCGGATAGACAATGTTTTTTTATTTGGTGTAAAAACGTATAAATTTTTTTGCGTGCCAACTCGGGAGCAAGGCACATACAACTGGCCGTGTGAAAAACATGAATTTTTCAAAATTAAGCCAGCAATAGTCAATGATTGGCATTTTGCCTTGTTGATGGTAATAGCAAAGGCAAGACGTAAATCGTTGGAAATCATCGGAATTCGTGGAATTAGTTCGTCTTCGCCTTTAAATATGCCACCGATGATTAAATTTGGTGAACAATTTTTGATGGTCAATCTGGTTTCGTTGTATAACTATGGTGCGTTTAAGTTGCGAATAAGAATTACCGGTGATCCCAATTTTAGTACATGCGATGGCATTCCGGTTGTTTCCATCCGTCAATGTTGTTCTTCATCCGTTACTGTGTCGATCGATTTGTATTTGATTAATTTTTCGGGCAGTTTCAATTGAATTTGCTCATTGAACTTTTTGACATCATCATTTTTTGGTGCCAAAATTGCACGTTCGCACAGTCAATCCGGATTTTTTTTAGGAGGTTATTAGACTTGGGAATACCTTGTCGACAACGGCTTGAATATTCATTTGCATTTGACAGAAGTTAGGCGGGAAGGAAATCTCGTTCGTGGCCCGATTAATTGGAATTGCGATGTCCAAAAGTTATTTTGAGAATGTTTGGACAGACGGGTCTTGCAATGGCTGTTTTTTTGGTGGCATTTTAGTAAACTGTAATCGTGCAAAAGGAACAATGATGTGTTTTGTTTTTTTTTACTTTTTTAATATTTTATTGATTTATGATAGGTTTTTAACTTATGAACACAAAACAACAATTAACGAAAAACAAACCAAATGCAGTCAGTCAGCAATTGGAAGCAAAGTTTGTTTGAATGTACCGTTATTTTTTATCAGCGTTTAAACAAAAAAACTCAAAAATGTGCACAAAATGTAGGTATCACAAGAGTGCATAAAGTTGTTTATCATCGATTGATAATATAGGCCCCTATTATGAGTTGCATTCGATTTTCGATCTTCGCTGGCTAACGAACATCGAAAATCGAATGTCAAATTCGTATTATGAGTTGGTAGCACTGTCGAAAATTTCGTTGTACAACGAATTTTCAATCGAACACAATTTTGCTTTCGATGGTTTGCGTCAGTTTGTAAAACTTATTGAAAATGTAAGTATTTGTGAATTTTTGTTTTTTATATAAATTATTTTTTTGTTTTTTATGTAAATTAATTTTATTTTTTATGTAAATTATTTAAATTTCATGCAGGTCTAAAGTTGTAAGTACAAAACAACAATTGGAAAAGCTTGTTTCTTTAATGGAACAAAATCCACAGCTTGAAAAAGGAATTCTCACAAAAGTTCAAGCTTCAATAAAATGGGAAGAAATTACACAGGAGCTAAATTGTATAGGGCCACCCGTTAGAACAACAGCAAAGTGGATAAAGGTTAGTAAAAGATTATGAATATGATGACAAAGAAACAAGTTTAAAATATTGACTTCTGCAGATCTGGGCTGACATGAAGTCAAAAACCAAAAAGAAAATTGGCCAAAATAAATCTGAATACCGAGCAACAGGAGGAGGTCCAAATAATTTACAAGTATACACCAACATTGAGGAGGCCGTAATTGGTTTACTACAGCTTGAAGCCTGCGTAAATCCACCATCAGACGAATCATCGAACCATAATTCCGTCGTAGTCATTTTTATTAATAATTATTTAAATTTTTTCGTTTATAAATTTGTTTTACTAATAATATTTATTTATGGTGTCAGCTGATAAAAATGTACTATTGTGAATAATCCAATTGAGTAAAATTCACAGTAGCACTATTTTCATCGAATGTGCACCATAATACCAAATGAAAATTCGTTCGATCAGCTCTTTCAACTACAGTCGAAGATCGAAAGTTGCTCATAATAGGCACCATAATATTATTTTTATTGTACTTATTGTACAATGTTGCATCTTAGTAAGCGCGGAATATGTTGTGTTATCGAATGATGTAAATATTTTGTAAATAAACCGAAAACTTGGATTTTTGAATGCAACATTTCAAAAGTTTTAAAATGTTGATATTGTATTATTATTAACATAGGCTTTTTGTACATATCTTTCGAAGTACATAACCGATTTAAGAGTTTGATATCTCGTTTTGAAAAACATGAGAACACCTTTCAAAAAAAAAAAAAAAAAATTAAAATAAAATAAAATAAAAAAGCAAACAAATATGTCATTAGTGGTGCATTATGCAATATGAATCAGACTTCACAGTGTTACCCGCCTGAATATTCTAAAGATTCCCTGAAAATTTCATCAAAATCGGGATAGCCGTTTTGGAGTCAATACGTTACATACATACACACATCCTGTTTTATATATATAGATTTACTCTCTTGTTGCTAGTTTTTCGAGTAACAATTAGTAAAAATTAGTACAACTTTCAGTTACTGAACAGAGGTATTGTTGAATAGTAAAAACCAGTGTTAACAAAAATTTTATTTGATTAATTGCTTTTTTTGTTATATTTTATTTATTGTATCTTAAATATATTTGAACTAAAAAAAAAAGTTGATGTTGATGTGAAAAGAAGTCAAAAATATTTAAAATGTGTTCAGATCCTAGCGGGTAGAGAAATATAGACCTCTTTGTCCACGTAATTGATCTCAATTTGATCATTTCAATCAAAATAATGATTAAGATTAATGAATATTTTTTTTTTAATATTGAATATATAATTTAATTAAATTAGTCGAACTTTTTATTAACATATAAATGAATTGCTTAAATTAGATTTAAGTTCTTTTATTCTATCTGACTGCTACCCAGCAAAAAATTTAAGAAATGGTAATCGAGTGTGGAATTAAGCATTTTAGGTAGAAGTACTTCCTAACTGCATTACCAACTTAATGATTTTGACAAGGCGTGAGGCTAAAATAACTAGCTCTTCGGAATTGATTAAGTAATATATATTACGCAAAAATGTAATGCAAATACTTTTTTCTTGCTTTTAAATAATTAAGAAGGTAACTTGAAAAATTAATTTGAAATAATTTTTATATTTTTAATATTTTCAAGGCATTCTCTCTTAAAATATAAGAATTATTTAAATTGCAAATTACTTTTTTTTAAGTTTAATGTAATGTGTTTTGTAATCGAGTAACATAATTTTGTAATCCCAAAAGTAAGTCATTATGTAGCAAGTACTTCCTTTGCTAATGACTAATTTTATTCTGGGTAATAGTTGTTTAAGAATATTTTTATATTAAAAAAATTTTTAATCACATGGAGTTCTGTTCGGATGGAGGTTCTTTCTCCATTACTAGTGGAAATTCTGTGTATTCTTATTTTCTTAAAAACATATAGGATCATGAGAACCCGACGGGAATTGTCAAGGAAGCCTGATTAGAGGTGTAGAGATTAGTTAGTCCTGTTTTTATTGCCCAGTGAAGAAATCTCAAAGGGATGGACAATAATAGCTCCAAATAGGAGGAGAGGTTTATATTATAAGGCCATCGCAAGGCAATATACCCCTCGGCATGAAGTCCAGTAAGTTTCTTGGTTATAATCTTAGTACCTTAAGGAAGGTAAATGTCTTAGCGCCTGGTCATGAAAATTATAGCAGATGATATTATCAGCCTGTATCTAGAATAGGACGAGGCAGTAGCGCACACGGTAAGACTAACATTGGCTAGCATAAAGCATAGAACCACGCGGGCAGACATACATGGGGGACTTTAGCCATACACAAAGTTTACGTTAATTTTTTTTAATATCCATAAAAATATTTTTTATTGTCAAAAACTTTAAAAGATCGATGTTTTCATTTTTGTTTGTTTTATAATTAAAGATGTTGGTGGAAAAACGACTTCCGGATATTGAGGTCGTTTATTGTAAAAATTCTTAAAATGATTTGTTGCTAAATAATTTTTATAATAAGTTTTGTTTGATATACATATCTATATATCTCGTTTTTCTGCTATTAATGATATTTTTAATACCTAACGACTACTATGTTAAAACACAATACATAAAATATATCTTTATTTTCTAATTTCAATATTTCTGAAAATATATTTTTCAGTTTAAGTGTAAATTAAAAAACTTTATAAAATTATTGAAAGTGTAATTTATTTCTGTCAATTATGTCTGTGACGTATGGAAAGTGGTGAAGATCCAAGTTTTACGTAGGTGAAAACGAGGGCTCGTCTTCATTAGATGACTTTACTTCAAAGAAAAGGGTAAGAGTGGGTAAAAAAGTCTCCAAGGAACCTACATTATGGAAAAAGAAACATAAAAAATTAGCGACGAGCTTAAGGCCAATCGTATTTTTAGCAATCAAAAATTGGTAATGTAGTCGTTAGGGGAAACAGTTTACCCCAACAACCAGCTGCTGCCACAAGCAGTGCTAAACAAATGTTGTACTGATGCATCAGGAGCAAGCATTTAGTAACTTGTATGATCTTGGCAGCAAAGCGAACCAACGTTTGTATCTTTCACGGTGTATGTTTGATAAAGATATTAAAACCAGGCAAACAAACGAACAATTGGAACAAAAAGAAAATACATAAAGAGAATAAAAACAAAGAAAAATGTTTGCTTGGTAGTATAATATAAAAAGAAATAATGTCTATCTGCTATGAAATATAATGTAAAAATTTAAATTTTTCATATTCTATTTATTTGATAAAATTGTTTAAATAGAAAATTAATAACAATTGAAACTACCAGGTAGATAGATACGAAGAGTACTGATGACGGACGTAGCTGTCTAGAAAATGCATTCTGCTCTGCTGGTGACTAATTTTTCTTTATCTCTTTATAATTAAGAACTTAAGCCTAAATATATAATTTATTCCTAAAAAACTTAAATTTAAAACAAACATCTAGTAATCTGTGCGGTAATGTTTTTCTACAACTGAACTAGAGAAGATCAAATATTCGAGTTGTTTAGAAATTTCTATATACCCGAAATGTAAATCTTTGAGACAATGTAGCTTTGTCCGCTTAGGTTTTTGGTATAACAATTTATCTAATCAAAATATTGCTGTCTTAAGTTCCTTTCAAATTGGCCTTCATGTACAAAAAAAAACTATATTCAACCATTAACATTTGGCATATGCCCACCAAAAATATTGTTACAAATTCTTGCAGAGAACAGTTAATACTAGCAGCAGAATGGAAACAAAAACATCTCTATATTCATTAAACGTACAACAGTTGCTGCCATAAGTCAAAATTATCAACAAGCTTAAGCATTAGTACGAATTATGCTTGTCGCCTGTATGTGAATCTCAATGATTCCCGGCTTAATTCTTTAGTGCTCGCCTGCTGAACTACTTTTCTATTGTCTGAAACAAAAAATACGTAAGACTACAACGAAAACAACCGTCCTCGTCAGCGTCGTCGTCACCAGCATCCTCATCATACTTGTAATTTTAAAGATGGATTACTAAAACGACAACAACAACACATGCAACAAAAACACTTTGTTGATTTTCTTTCTTTAGTTTACGGTCACATAGCATTAGACTTGAGTTAGAGATAGACCAGAAATTATGTATTGCGTTGTTACAGTAAACCTTCTTCAATGAACCCACAATAAGTCGTCACTTTGCAACAAACAAACAAAAAAAAAAAAAAAATATAAAAATAAAACGCTTTAAAAAAATACGTAAAAACTGTCACGAACGACACACGCAACATTGCGAAAAATATGTCTTTGATGTCATAAATCAATTAAAGTGTTTTACACGCAGCATTTAAAAAAGAGTGTCAGGCAAAGAATGGATGGAACTCACTTTGGTGTTGCCAGTATTCACTTGTATTTTGTGTAAAAGACAAATTTACAGCCAAAGGAATATGAATCATGTTGACTGCATGTATGTATGTTCCGGTTGCCTGGCTGTGTTTGTCTTTTGCCATGAACCAAAGAAGGAATCAACTCTTGACTTGGCATTTATCACGTGAATGATAAGTTTTTTGTTTCTGGTTGTGTAAGGCTTTCTTTGTTCGGAGAGTTTATATTTGTTTAATGGTATTAAAGGTATTAACTTATTTGTTGCAGTTTATTTTTTGTTTTAACTTTACTTTTTGTTTCGACACAAAGAAAAAAGTCTGAAAAGTTATTGCTCTACATACATTTTTTAGTTATTTATTTATTAATAAGATTTATAAATAAATGTTTGCATTTTAAACACGAGTATTTTTTAAACTTTTTTAAGAGTGAGAATCAAAGCAAAAATGATTTATTTGATTGTTTAATATTGTACGAGGGCAGTTTCATAATTAATCGAACGTTTGTTCGATGAACAGAACAGCAACTATCAATTCAACACAACTTCCGTTAACTGTTCAAATTTAATATTTGACCACTATCGAATTTGGAGAAAGCTGAGTCTATTAGTTTGTTTTTGATAGCTAGTGAAAGCAAACAGCCTCGTTAATTGTACCGAAAATAAAATATTATTTACCGAAATCTGTATAGTGCGAGCCAGGCTCACATACGTTTTGTACTACATCACGTCTTATGGCGCACCCTTTAATTATTAATTATGTAATTATTTATTATATATATATGGGGGACGATATGTATAATAAAGTGGCTGCCTATAACGTTTAGAAGAGAATGCCTTTACTTTAATATCTACACCACATCTAAGACACACCCTTTCATTTCTTTCGTTGCTTTATCTGAGTAAATTTTTAGTATCAGCCGCTTACTGTTCTAATATAAGATAAGAGCAAATCACTACGGAAATCCCTTTTGTTTATAGTTTATTTTTTTTACTTGTTATAGAGGGCAAATTATACATACCTTGTGTAGATTTTAAATCTCTGCTCATTCTGGTTCAAAAATAAGGCTAGATTTGTGTCACTTTAGGAAACCCCTTTAATTTTTATTTTTTTTTTCATCTTTTTTCTATAGACGGCATAACTATACACACTCCATGTAAACTTACGTTTAAAAAATTAAAGTCATTTTCGCGAAAATCACTTTACTAGCGGAAAACCCTTTATATTTAATTAATTTTTGTTATGGCAACCATGGTAATACACTTTCTATAAGTTAAAGGAAGATTTCTAAAGAGAAAAATAAACTCCAAAAAGAAAAAAAACATAGCCGTTTCGCTGATTTTTTCTTGTAAAAAGTCAATGTTTGTATGGGTTACCCCCCAGGGGTGGTTTCAGAGGGTGTGCCACTGGCATGGGTGGGTCGGCCCTCCAAAGTAAGTGGGAGTCCGTCATTAATTTGGACTAGATTGGGGCACTCTAAATGGGTCAAAGTAGGATTCAAAATTTGGCAAAGTTTCTTATTTAGATCCTTAGAATACGATTTTCCTTGTACGTTGAGCGATTTGTTGCCTCCATACAAATCGACCCGGCCTAGTGCGTACATTAAAACAAAATTTCGTATAAAATTGATCATCCTTGTAGAAGATGGATGTCCTTCAATTTGACTTATTTTACATAGAAATTTTGAATTTAGCCTATATGTTTTAAAATCCTAAAGCTGGGATCGTATTGTAAGTATTTTATGAACCCTAGTCTATATGTGGATTTAATGGGCAAATTACTAAAAATTCCAATTTTGGTATTTTTAGTGTTTATTTTGGGAATTATGAGATTTCATCTTCCTTAATGTTGCAGATTTTTTGCGATTTAATTTTCGTTGGAATCTTTCAACTTATAAAAATTTGATTTCATATTTAATATTTTAACTTTAACTTATTTAAAATCAAAAGAAAAAAACTTTCCAAAACTAATACGTAGTTTAAGTCATATCATAAATATTATAACATAATAATATCAACAAAAGATCAAAGAAAAAATTTTAATAAAACATTTCAATAACATACTACAGCCATCCAAGTGACCTAGATTTAATGCAAATTAATAAAAAAATGTAAAAATAATATCAACCAAAAAATATGAAAAGAGAGAAAGAAAGAAAGATAGAAACAAACATAAACAAACACATGTAAAAATAAAAAATTATATACAGTCCAATGAACTCAGCTTTAAACGTTGTTACTTCATTTAACTTCCGGCAACAAACAAGTCGCTCTTTAATAAGATCAGAGAACAGGTAAGAGAAAAAAGAGCTTACCCCAGAGTGTAATGTTAAGTTTCTTTGGATAGAAGACGGCTTTACTCAAATTTTTATGAAATTTGTACAAAAAAAGAAAACTATTAAAAAATAATAATTTAATAAAAATGAAAATTTATATAAATAAAAAATTGATGATTTTGTGCTTAAAATTAAACCTAAAACAATTACATTATTAAATACATAAATTTGAGTAATTGATTATATTGACTAATTAATTGCATATTTTATTAGCATTTATGCTCATGATTTTTTTTGCCATTGCCATTATTTTCAATAATGATAATTGTTTTAACCGACTTCTTAATTTGACACTTTCATTAGTAATTATTTGTAAAAACAAAATAATTGTTATTATGCAATGATTAAATAATTTTAAAGTAGTATTATTAACAGACTCATTTTTCGCAAAACAAGAATGGTTTTAAAGTCATAGAGCTGGGTTGTTAAACATCTTCCATCATCAGCATAAGTTTTTCATAGGTCTGATGTACAATTTTATATTTTACAGTTGCTCATTTCACAAGCTCCCTTGTATCGTTTAAAGTTTAATAAAATACGCTTTACTCAAAAAAAGAAATAATACTCAAAATATAATAAATATTTTCAGAACCAACGTTACCATTTTTGGATTTTTCCTTTCAAATTTTGTAGATCTTTTTGAATTTTTTAGAACTATAGGCTATAGCTAATTTTGGTAAGATTGAGAAAAAGTTCTTATTGTAAAAACTACTATTTATATAACATAAAAAAATAGAATAGCGCACAAAAACCAAAACTTAACTAATTAGAATGTTCGAGTTCGCCAGAGGAGATATACATATCTATATTTCTGAAGTTAGTTCTAAGTCAGATAAATAATCTCAACAAAGAATTCCAGTCAGAAAGTTAATGTTTACAATATTTATATTCAAAAATAAATTTTATTTGTTAACCAATTTGAGTAATTTTATAAAAAATAATTGATTGAAAAATTGAAAATTACCACATAGGTGTCTATTGGCTTAAAATCCGAAATATGCATTGATGAAGATTTTAGTTCAAAGAAATTTTTGAATGAAATTAAAAATATTAAACCTTGTATTGTATTTGGTAATAACAAACCAAAATTACTCTTAATTCGATTTTATGTGTGAAGATGGCAAATTTTTAAAAATAATTACGTCTTTCATAGTATTTTCTACAGAAAGTTTGACTGTATTGTTTCAAAAATCATACTTTTACTAACTGCATGTGTAAGCATTCAGATATGCATTCAGATAGATTACAAATTTGTTGTAAAGGATTATAAAAGATTAAAAAAATGGTAAAATAAAAACTTTTAGCAACGGCAACGCTGTTCAGAATAATAAAATGAAATTGAATCATGCATGGGAAGTAGTAATTACAAATATAGTACAAAATAATTTTTACACATTTTGTAATTTTAATACAGATTGAATAAATTTGCGATGTAAAAGCGCTATAAATATATAACATTAAGTCTCTATATATATCAAAATGACGTGTATCTTCGTGATCGCTAAACTCAAAAACTACTGGACCGATTTTGACCACACTTAATATACATATTCTATGGAGCGTGAGGAGGTTTCTGTGTGGCTTGAAGTTCGTCAGACAGATGGCGCAATATTTAGTTTTTTTTTGTGTTTTTGCACCGTAATTCAAAAATTACTGGGCCGATTTTGACCAAACTTAATATACAGATGGCGCAATATTTATTGTTTTTGTGTTTTTGCTGCAATATGCTGTGTTTCGTTGAAGGCGTTGGGTCCTTAATCAGCGTGCAGTGTCGTTAATTAGCCCGATACCGAGGGATGGGGACCTCTATATAAAGTAAATACATAAACCATAACTGAAGCACTATAAAAGTAAGAGTCTTAAAATTTGGTGTGGATTACTTTCAAAGCAAAATCGAACAAAATATTGTGAGGACGCCTACGACGTGGCGGGCACAGCTAGTATAAAATAAAATAAAGACACCGATGATTACATATTACGAAGATTTTCATAGTTTATTCAAAACTTAGTCCCAGGTATGGTCTCGATACAATATTTTCAAAACATATGAATTGAAATTGTATATTTATAACAAATTTTTCAAAGCAAATTGCCAACAACAAACATAAACTATTGTAAAAGAAGTTGACGGTAAACCGTATAACAAGATAACAGGGTATTGTGAATTGAACAAGTATTTATTTTTTGAATTGTAAGTTTTTGTCAGAGTTTTCCTAGAGATTGGTCTAGTCTAAGAGGTTTTATTCTAGACACTATGGTGAAAGATATATCTACACTGAATTCTCCTGTAGACCTTTAACGCGAGGGATTTTGTGCTAATTATTATGCTATTATGACTAATGAGTCGACGAATTTCAACACATCTTAAATATTTATGTATATTTATTTTTTTAATTCATTCATTCAAACGCTCAATCTGGTTAGTGCTTTATCAAACGATTAAATTTGATCGATTTTTTGTGCTACAGATGCCTCTTCTGAATCACAGATGCCTCTTCTGAATAACCTTTATTGCAATGTCATCATTTTCAGTGTGTATGCAATTTAATCGATGTTGGAGATTTCTTCAAAGCTTGTCTCGTGATTTTCAAAAATGCTTTGAAAATTCATCAGTGTTGCTAATGACACATTATCTACCGCATCAAATTCGTTGACAATTTGGTTTCGATTAATAAATCAAACTTTGCGAAAAGAACTTTTGATTGTAGAAAATTCCACTTTATTCCAAGCAGTTTTTATAAAACAAATTTCATCCAGCACGCTTCTATAACTTTAATTAACTTTTGGATTATTCCATGATCCAAAGGTTGACAAACTGAAGTTGTCTTTGCTGGCAGAATCATTACATTAACATTGATTAGTGACATGTCCTTAGGATGAGATGCAGTATTACCTAAAATTAAAACAATTTATCTCTCTTTTAAAAGAATTTTGCCCAGCCATCCTACAAAAAACAATTTTCAATAATTAACACTTCTCAAATATCGCAGTCTCAAGTGGAACATGGAAAACTACAAACAAACTGTCAATGACAGCGAAAATAGCACGATTGGCACTTTTTATTTGTTAACGATTTTGCCCGTCCGCGTCCGGCCAGTGGGGAGAAATATGTTCTAAAAATTCTTGGAATTAAATTTTAAGAGTAATCTGTTTAAAAGAGGCGTTCGCCTACGAGAGGTGTCCGTTAGTAGAGTTTCATTGTATACATATAATAAAACAGTAACATATTTCCTGTCTGTCTGTCTTTCTGGCTATGTACGTTTGCATCACGTAAAAACTACTGGATGGATTTTAGTAAAATGTGAGCAGGTACCTGATGCAAATATAGGATACTTTTTTTCCTTAAAAATACCTTATTTCCAAGAGAAAGTGGAGAAAAAGCAGTAAAAGTACGCCGATTTTTTTTTGCCGACTTAAAGGTGCTGCATACTTTAAGGCATATTTTATTGTTGAAAGCGGGATATTTTAAATGCGGTTGTGCAGCAGATGGTGCTGTTTTAAAATAATGACAAAATATGAATTGAAAGCGGGATATTTTAAACACTTTTGTGCAACTGATGGCGCTGCTTTAAAATAATGACAAAATATAAATTACTAACTGCCAATTAATAGCCAATAGCCAATTGAATAAAATTCGTATTTAATTTGTTTTTTTTTCTTTGTGGAATTACATTGCTATTAGGATAGTTTAAAGACCTTTTACAGAGCTTTACAATAATTTTTAGAATTTTAATAAAATTTTAGAATTTTATCCTTTTGATAAAGTAAAAATGTCAGAGTTTTAAAATTTGGTGTGGATTAATTTCAAAGCAAAATCGAACAAAATATTGTTAAGACGCACACAGCGTGTGTGGGCCCAGCTAGTAAGATTATAATTTCGTAATAAATAATAAAAATTTTAGATTTGAAAACACACATTTAAACCCGAAAGCATCGATTATTCGTTTCATTCGGCTGTCATATATTAAATACAAAATTCCTAAAAAAAAGTTTTTTTTTATGTTCCTAATGCTTATGGTAAGTTCTTAACAAAACTAATTAAATTTTATTTGCTTCATGGAGATCAAACACACCGTTACTTACATACATAAATACCTAACTGTACAGTAACACGAAAATACCGTTAACAATTACCGAAAATATTGTAATATGGCTTAATTGAAATAATTCCCAAACCAACATTCAATTCTCTCCATCAACTCTACGAGTACAAACAATAACAGCAAGAGCAATAATAATCATACTCAACACCATAAAGACCAAAAGAACAAGATGAAGTAGAACAAAAACGTAAAGAAAAGTTTCTTGCTCCCAATTGCGCAATCAAATATCAAAAGCCACTTTACAACAACAGGCGGCAAATTGTAAATAAAAACACCCAGAGTTCTTGCGTAATTTACCTACAAAATACTTTTGCGTCTTGTGTACCTTGAACAATAAAATGTTGATTTTTTTTTTTGTATTTATACCAAATTACCAGTAGAGTCTAACATAAGTCCTAAAAAGACTGTGTATTTCCAATTGAATATTTCGATATTTTGCACGATGTCTTCTTCCTTTTGACTTTGACCCCTGTGCCGGCAACTTTCCTCACTGTTTGATAACTTTTCTTTTAACGAATTACACAGTGAATTGCTTTAATTCTAGGAAACAACTAATTTTGAAATCTCTTTTTGGAAATGTATTTTCTTTTTTTTTTTTTTTTGCTATTATTTCTTTGCTAAAGTTGTGTCCTTATGGTTTTTATTTCTTCAGTGCAAAATGAAATATAGCCGTAGGTATTTTATTTATTTTTTTCCTTATTTGTTGGTGGCTTGTCTAGAGAAAAATGTCTTATTCTTTCATTTAAAATTAGCCACTTGTCTTCTCAAAAGTTTAATTCAAGTTTACTTAAGTTTGGCTATCAGATTGTGCTTGCCAGACATTTAAGAAAATCAAAGATACACGTTTACCATCACGAGTATTGTGAAAATATGCTAATCTTGATTTTCAATCTGTGGAATTTGCTTTGAAAAATAGTTTAGTATTTGCAGACAATTATAAGGTAAGAAGGTTAATGAAATTAAAGTGATGTTGCTTTAAAAAGTTGTAAAATAAGTTCATATAATATTTTAGGACTTTCAATCTACTATGGATCGTAACACTGATGTCATCCTATGTTAGATTCAAATGACTCTCTTAAGAGGGCGTAAAGGGATTCATGTGCAACGAATCTATCGATTCGGTTCACGAACTGTCAAGATTTAGGAGTATATTACCCAAAGACTATAGGGCAATTGGGTATATTCAAAAGCACGAAGGCTCAGGGAACAAATCTATTTCTGACATCCTAGTCTTACTTACATATAAACTCTCATTTTTTGGGCTTTGGGATAATGACAGAACAGAATGTTGTTAGAGGAATCGGGAAAACCGTAAGCATATAGTAAATGTCGACAAGGTGATCTTTGCTTCTAAAAATACTAGAGCGTCTAATCTATATATACTTTAGAAAAACACTTGTTACGCGGGTCATTATAAACGCTTAGCCTGCTTACCTTAAGGGTACATCTGTTGAGAGTGTGATTCATGACGTAGTTGGTTATAAAGAGCGCGACTTATAGGAAAGGGAATATACGTTAGTTATCGGCGTTTAGAGATATTAAGTGAATAATTTGGGTTATTATTGTATTTGTTGTTGTGTTATTATTGCATTATAATTACTCAGGTTAGAGTAATTACAATTATAGGGATTGGGTTGAAAAAAAAAAAGAAAGAGCTAGAGTTTGAATTTTCCTTTCTTTAAATGAATTTATTGGGTCACACAATGCTCACCGTATATAAATTCAATTTACATAAAAAATATTTAGTAGTAGTTTAAGTTTGAAATATGTATATCGTCATATTAAATGCAAACGGACGTAACTACACAACATTTTGAAATTGAATTTTTTATCGATTATGGTTCGTTTTATCAATATACATGTTCGTGCAAAATTTTAGATTCCTGCGATCAAAAATGGCGATTTTATTAACGAAATTCAAACTGACGTAACTACAAGTGCGTATATTTTTAAATGCAAGAAAAAGTAACTACACATTTGTATATACTCAGAGAATTAAAATGTCAAAGAAAAAGTGGTAAAATCTGCAAGACTTAAAACCATTAATACCAGCCGATTGCCATAATTTTCGAAAATTAACTATTTGTTTTCGACTTCTTTTAAATGAATTTTTTTTATAAAATGTACTGAATTTTATATATAAAATTTCTCACATATCTGTAGTTTTTATTTCAAAAATTAATTACACAATTACTTTGGCTTCAGTTCTTAATTATAAAGAGATAAAGAAAAAATTAGACACCAGCAGAGTGGAATGCATTATCCAGACAGCTACGTCCGTCATCAGCAGACTTCGTATCTATCTACTAGGTAGTTTTAATTGTTATTAATTTTCTATTAAAACAAACTTATCAAAGAAATATGATGTAAGGACGTAGCTATCTAGAAAATGCATTCCACTCTGCTGGTGTCTTATTTTTCATTATCTTTACAATTAAGAACTTAACCCTAAATAATTAATTTAAAAATCGTTCAAATAAAATTCATATAAAATTACATAATTACATTTTATTTTATAATAAAATATGTATAAAAATTTAATAAAAAAGTTAAAAAAGGCAACATATTTTTATTCAAAAGCGTAAACAATTATAAATGGTAAAATTCAAAACAATAGGTAACACAGTTCAACACGAAAAAAAAATAACCATATACGGACACCACTACGTGATAAAAGACCAAAAAAAAAAGACCCCTGTCTCCCAGTTTTGCCCAAAGTCCTCCAGGTTTTTTTTTATGGGCCCTCAAAAATGTGGGGCCTCGATGTCATTTTTGCAAAAAATGATCATTTACTCAAGCTCATATTTTGCAAACCGTTTGAAATTTTTATATACTCTCTGAGGCAAAGTTGTAGCTCTTGTCATAAAGAACAAAAATTGTTAACATATAAAATCAAAAAACTTTATCTTCAAGGTCAAAATCCCAAAAACTTTAAAAAATTCAATTTTTTTTACCTTTTTTCCCGTGTTCAGGTCCATAGGTAGCAAACCGTTCAAAATTCAAGGAAACAATCAACAACAAAAATGAACCTAAGATCTCAATAAACAACTTTCTAGAACATATGAACTTCCTAGGAATGGTTCTTAACACCGTTTAGGTAGCGCTTAGGTAGCCGCAAAAGTGAAAAATTTCCCAAAAATTTTTAAATTCATTTCGGCTACATGCATTTAATATGATATATGATATGTAGTAGTTGCGCTCACTGTAGATAACGTATAAGTAAGTTAATAATTACCGACTGTTTTAAAAGAAGCCTCGGTTTTATTCTAAAACAAAGTGGCGGGTAAAATGGCAGACAATTAGTAATAGATTTCCACTGAGTGCAACTTTACAATATATACATATGTTAAAGATGTGTTAGACATAAAATTAAGGTAATACAATTCAAAATAAATTATATATGTAAATGTAAAAAATTCAATTAATTAAAGTTAAATAACTCATATTATAAAAAAAATCAAAAATTTATGTGCGTCCAAACAAGGTTTGTTTTGTTGCCTTCAACAATTTTAAAGTGGAGGCTATTATAAAATCGCTAGAAGATCAGCCAGGAGTAATGGATTGATTTATTCGCATGTTTATTAGCAGAATCATCAATTTAGATCTAGGGGACGGCTGTTTGAGAAGAATAGCGGCTAGAGTATCACCTACATATATTGTGTTTGGCAGTGGTGTGGTGAACTTAAAGCGCAAGAACTCCAGAATTAAAAACTGGGGTCTGCGATCAAGAGTAGTAAACTGGATTTATACATCGGCTGTACGATCCTTTGTTACATATGTACGTCTATTGGAAGACTTTAAGAATCAATTTTCACAGGAATACTCTTGCAAGGTCAACAAGTTTGTTTCGGTCGGAATCACAGGTGCAATGAGAAGTTCACCTCAAGCAGCATTGGATATCATTCCGTACCTACTTTTCATTCAGGGCTTGATTTTGACAGGGTAACCTAATTAGTAATTTCGAACAGGTACGATTTGTTGAAATCTGGTAAACCGTGCGAGGTTTTTACGGACGGTTCAAATAGGCACCGGTGCAGTGGTTTACAGTCTAGAAATAAGGACAAGTATTGTGTTATGGTAATGTTGAAGACAACGAAATTACACATGAACTTGAAAATTTGAGGAGAATCGAAAATAGGCAGTAGAAACAATAGAGATAGCAGACTCTCATGGACCTAGTCTAAACGATCAAAATACTGAATTGCTTTTGGTTTTGGACAGGAAATTTCTGAGAGTTGTTGTAGGTAAGATCACTAGGATGTTTTTTTTTTTGTAAGAAAAGTAACACTCAGGCAATTACTGCCAATAATAACGGTGTTATTTTCTTTGGAAAGTAATAAGAGTAGATAACAGAAATTGTTATGATAGTAAAGCTTCACATTTGGCAACACTGTATTACACGTTATGTTTATCTGATGTTATTTAGGCGGATAATTGGAAGCGATAAGGTTTACTATTGTAAGTAGAATTAAAACATTGAAAATCTATGTTTTTACGGTTGGGTATTGAACACATGACCATGCTTTAGTAGATAACGTGCTAAACCATCATCCTAATAGTACAATTAAGAGTGCGATTCATCCGATTTCTGTAGGATGTGCAAGGAAGCTGAAAAGTTAGAAAATGTCGAGAACATACTGGCTGGTATTACAAAGCTGCAGTCTTAGATAGCTAGGCGAAGACTTCACGACGAACTAATCTACTTCGCTCGGTGTGATCTAAAAGTTGTTGTTGACATCATCAGGGAAATTGGATGGCTAGGTAATAGGCTGTAGAACTCCAAAATTTTTTTTTAGTTAAACTATCTAAAGGCAATCACAATAGATCTACTAGAGTGGAGGTGCTTTTCAAGGACACAACACTTCTCAACCTAACCTAACCTAGATCCAAATATATAATTAGTAGTGGTGTACAATTTGGTCAACTTAGCTTTGCCAATTTAACCGGCTGGCTAATAGGCCGACGGCTCAGTCAGTTAACTTAGGTTAGCTAAGCTGATCTGTCTGATACGTCTCGTTATATTTCATTCTGATTGAAAATATGTTGGCTAATCCTATGATATACTAAAGGTAGCCGTTGGATATGACGTATCACAAAGTCCCTTAATTATTATTAAAATATGGTGTTATCACAAAACAATTTTTACTTAGTTGGCTTATTTTGAAAAAGGAAAAAAAAAAATAAATAAAATTTGATTTTTTAAAAATTTTATCCTTGACGACCTGATCCCTATAAGCTAATGTTGTTTTGTTTTTGTAATAAAAAATATTTTTTCATATTATTAATTGTATCACCATCGAACTAACAATAAACATTGATATCTTACGTATAAAAAAAGAAAAAATTATACTCAATTAAGTACAGACAGAACTAACCAAAAACAAAATCTATTTCATGGTAGCTGCTATTTTTCTCTTAGTCGAATGTAATCACGATCGTTCTTTATGCTCTTTTAATTGTTTAAATAATTAACTAACGATGTCAAATAATTCATTAACCTCTAGTTAGCAGTTGCTCAAGATGTTTGTAAAGTAAAGTACGGTTATAAATTGACATGAAAAAGTTTTATGCAGCAGTTCTGCGGTTCTTAGAACAGTAACGAAGTCAACGAAAACAAGATTTAGACAAAACTGCAAACAATTAGAAATGTTCGTCAACTACCAAATTTACGAAATATTTGAAATAGAATGAGTCTTAAGAAGTCAAGACTTAAGCTAAAACTAGTTTTTTTTTTTGACGAGGGCTTTACAACATGATTTAATATATTTTTTAATTAAATCAAAACATCAGCTTTGAACTTTTGAAAGAAAAACCATACAAAAAACAATAATAAAAAGAGTACTAGACGCGTGACCTACATACATATGTATGTATGGGTAATTCCATGACAAATCAAACAAAATTTTTTTTTTTTCAAATTAAGCACTCCCAATTTTATTGAAACTTTTTTATTTATATTCGTTGACTCCCTAAATCCAATTATATAATTTTAAAAATAACAAAAAGAAATTTTTTTTTTAAATTATATTTTGATTCAGGCAGTCAAGGAATATAAACAAAAATAAAAATTATAAAATATATTTATTTTAAGAAAATGTATATATTTATTTTAAGAAAACAAATCATACTTACAAATCGCTTCACTTCAAACCATAATTTAAACTAAATATGTAGTTTGTTAAATACGAGTAATAAAATACATACACTTTCATATCACTTTAATGTGTGAAAATAAACAACGAAATAATGAGTGGGTATTAATAAAAAATTAATTAATAATTATAATAATAATAAATTTTTTGTCATGCCAATAAGTATTTACTAGGGTTTGGGAAACGGGAATTCCCGGGAAAAGCTATAAACAATTTCCGGTGAAAATTTTTGCTAATTTCCCGGGAAACGGGAAGTTGAAAATAATGAGCACTTAAAAGAAAATTCAGAGGTTCTTATTATTAAATAAGCATTTCTTTTGCTATCACTCAAATATTTGATCGTTATTGTGGTGCATTTTTAAAATTGTAATATTTTTATAAACATACAAATATATTACAGATCGTGCAAGATAAATTGTAAACCTATTTAAAAAAAACAGAAAAACAGCCTGTCAGGAGAAATCTAAGAAACAAGAACATGGCAAATAGTCGCGCTTAATTCATGATGTAAAAACAAGATAAGTATGGTTGAAATGACTCAATCGTTTCTTAAATCGAAGAGCGCATTTAAAAAAACTCTGATAGATTTCAATTGCACAGAGGTGTGGGTTAAAGAGTATGTTCAGATTTTAGAAAATTTAGTGGCCGTTTTAAATCCCATTAAAGTTGCAGTAGAGGCCTTAAGCCGCAGGGGCACAAATTTGTTAATAGCAGATGTTATTATTAAGACCATCCACGAGCAGCTTTTGGCTATTAATTCAACTCTTTCAAAAACCATGGTTGAAAAGAAAAATAAATGAAAAAAGAGATGAAAAAAAGTTTGCGATACTTAAGTATTTAGAAAGGGGTAAAAATGCTAATGTGCCAAAAAATGTCCAAAAACTGTATTCAGCACAATTGTTCAGCAAGCCACTTGAATCTGTAGCACTAGCAATTGTGTTAACTAAATGGAACCAACTTTTAAAGAGAGACTTTCGCAACAAAACCAAGGAAAATAATGTCCAGTGATTTGTTAAACGCACTAACAGTTCTAAAATCATATTTTGTAAAAAAAAATAATTATTGAAATATTTTTTCAGTGTTTATAAATATTTGTTATATCTTGCTATTTTTGTCACCTGAACTGTTTTTAAATTTTATAAACTGTTAATATTATTAACAGTTAGTCGTTATTTGCGTTCTTTTTTGTGTTTTATTAAAACTATGAATTTTTTTCCCCCGTTTCCCGGGAAAGGAAAAAGTCCGGGAAATCCCAAACCCTAGTATTTACATATACATATATGTAACAGCAGCAAGCCAAGCAATTTAATAACATATGTCTTCTTGGTCATAGTGGAACAACGCAAAATACAAAACATTGGTTTTATTGCTCAACTATTACAAGTTACATATATTGCTAGAGTCTACCAACATACAGGATAAACTGGATCAGGAAGGACCAGTTAATCCGTACATATGCACAAGCAGTAGGCCTTCCCAAGCGCCACTGCTAGAGTATTGATGTTCTCCACCAGTATCAATCTTAGTGATTTTTTGTTTGGTACTGCACCACATCAAGAAAGTGAGGTTGTAATCCTCACATGGAGTTTTAGTTCTTGTTTTAAAATTATGTAGATTTTTTGCTTCGTTATTTGACACTTGAACTTTGACTGTGTGTAGTTTTGCTTTATTTCAAACTTATGCATTAAACACATTGACGACAGCAGGCTACTTGCTACAAACGATCAAAACTAAAATATACATGTTTATATGTCTACACTACCGTCGTTCTGGCTATAGCAAACTTACGCTATTTCACGGGAGAATTTTTTTATTTAACAGAAGTGAATATCAGAAAAGTAATAATTAATATTGTACTAGCTGTGCCCGCCACTTCGTGAGCGTCCTTGCAATATTTTGTTCGACTTTGCTTTAAAAGCAATCCACACCAAAAACCCTTACTTTTTAGTGCCGCCTTAAGCTATGCTTCAGTTATGGTTATGTATTTACTTTACGCCATCTGTTAGTTGTTAGTGCTTCAAGTATGGTTTATGTATTTACTTAACTACTAAAATAACTGCGTACTTTCACCGCTTTTTCTCCACTTTTTCTTGGAAATAAGATATTTTTGGGGAAAAAAGTATCTTATATTAGAAGCAGGACACTATGATACCTCCAAACAAAATTTTGTTAAAATCCATCCAGTAGTTTTTACGTGATGCGGACGCAAAGTAAAGCAGACAGACAGAAAACGGAAATGAGTTAATATTTTATTATATGTATATATGTATTTACAATCAGGACATTTTAAGCAAATAAAATTATTTGTTTTGACATTTTTTTAAAATATTTTTTTAAAATATTTATGTATTTCTACATAAATGCCAGAGTTTACGATACAGCTATCGTCTCTAATATAATTAAGTAGCGACAATTGTAGACAACGGCTATTGTAGTCGTGTTTGTAAATTAGTACGTTTTTTAATAATTTCAAAAAGATATTGCTGAACTGAAAAATTCGATGTTATTGTTTTATAAAATATACGAAACTTTTGTATACGTTACGAGTCGTTTTAATATTATGGAAGCAACAAAAACATTTTGTAACTTAATTTTTTCTGCGAAAGAAATTTTTATAATTTAGTAAATTACAATTACTAGTAAAACAAACATATTTTTCATAAAGTAAAACTTTACAAACAACTAATCTTGTAGCTTATATTTTGTTTTTAATAAAACTTTTCCATACGACAAAAAATTAATACCTAACTGACTTGTATCCCTTTTCAAATTGTTCAGATAATGACGAAAATATTTCTAAGGTGAAATGAACCTGTGCTTAGAAAACTCTTTACAGCCTGTATCGGCTATTCGTAAGTACAGACAAGATGGAGAAAAGTCAGAGTGGTGTTTATACCGAAAGTTAGTAAAATGCAGCAAAAGACTACAGACCCACAAGTCTGACGTCTTTTGCATTAACGACTCTAGAAAGAGTGTTGGATGATCACGTTATATACAGGATGCGGAATATAGTATTTTCACATGCCTATACTAAAGGTAAATCAGTAGAGACAGCCCCCCATGATCTTACATTAAAAATAGAGCAATCTATAAATGGGGAACTTGCACTTGCTTGTTTTCTGGATATTAAAGGTGCTTCTAACAACAGCAAATCCAGTGCAATTAAAAAGGCACTCCAATGCTCTTGCAGAGACAAATTGATGAAAGAATGGATAATGAAAATGTTCTTACAAAAGGCAAATTCATGCAGAGATCGATGACGCCCATACTGTCACTTTTGCTACTAGCAGTTAACCTTAAGAAGGAGTTATTTCACCTACTTTGTGGATTTTAGTTTTGAATGAATACCTGCTAAATCTTGAAGCACATGGTGTGAGCTCTAAAAACCTTAAGCCAGTATTAACCCCTAAAAGCCCGAAACGGTACTTTTCACAAGAAGAAGAGTATTTAGTTTAAGCTCCCCTTAAACTTGGGGGGCGAACTCTGTTGCGTTCAAAAGAAGCGAAATTTGTAGTTGTAATTTTTGATCAAAATCTTAAAGTGAGGAAGGAATATGCCGCAATGTATTACATGGGGACTTAATCCACGAATAATCTACTGGATATACACAGCTATAGTTAAAACAATATTGTGTCATGGAGCACCTGTATGAAAACTAATTATGGAAACACGTACTCATGTGTCATGTGGATGAATTTTGATAACATTTTTGTGAGAAGGTACCTTAGTATATCAATTCAAGTGTAGCAAATTATTTTCCCCAAAAGTATCTCATCTTCAAGAGAAAATATAGGGAAGATACCGAAAGTACGAAAATTTATGGATTTAAAGTACTACAAACTTGGCAGCACCTTTGTTTTGTCAGCGGGATTTAAACACTATTTACAGAACTCTACAATAATTTTAGAATTTTATATAAATTTTAGTATTTTATCCACGATTGTGTAACTCTATATTAAGGAAATACATAAAGCATAACTGAAGCACTATAAAAATAGTCTTAAAATTTGGTGTGGATTACTTTTAAAGCAAAATCGAAGAAAATATAAATTTTGACTGCAGCTGACTGCAGTGCTTTTCACATTGCCACATTGAATATTTATTTTGCTTTACGTTTGAATGGTATTCGATATTTCAGGTTTTGATTTTTATTTTAACAATCGAAAAGCCAATATTTTGTGGCTTTGGCTAAAATACTATTAACCTTTAAGACTAGAAAACTTTGCATTACAATATTTCCAATGAACGAAATTGCTTTAACATTTTAGAAATGGTATACTATACCCAGTCCCACTGTGCTTATTTCTTTACAATGGCTTAGTTTGACTGTCAGAACTTGCACATTTAAAGGTGAGTGTATAGATATTTGGAGAAAGACATGGAGAGTGTATTTGCTTTCTCGTACTAATGCTCTTTTTTAATCATACAATTTTAATAATTTGTTTCTCTTCTTAGCCAAGCCAAGCCAAGTTATCTGGCCGACCAGATAACTTGGCTTTAGCATTAAGTTGACATGGACAATAACAACAACTACATTTTATTAACTTGGCTCAGAGAACAAACCAAGCAGTAAAATCACAACTTAAGTTCTGGTTTCTTTTTGGTTCTTTCTTTCTTTTTTCGTTCTACTGAAGAGCGAAAAAGCAACACTTAGTTGGTTTCTGAGGCCAAATATGAGATTTTAATAAAAATTCTTTGACTTACTTTAATACACTTCATTTAAGTTTTAGACGTGGTAACGTCAACTTGGTTAGAGAAATTAATTACAGTATTTTAAAACTATTTACAGTGTTATTTAAACAAATACTGTGGACTAAAAGTGATAATTAAAAAGACAAAATGAAACTTTTGCAAGCGTGTAAGTGAATACTTAATGAGTTTATAATAGATATGTATAAGTGAAATTTTAAAAGAAAATAACAGTTTAATAAAATATCTTATAACATAGAAAATAAAACTAAAACAAAAACTTTGAAAAAGCGGTGTTTTGTTTTTTAGAAAATTTATTTTAATTACAAATAAATTTCAAAAATAATTTTAAAAAATATTAACAAATTATAAGCTTGGATTTTTCTTTTAATACATGGAAGTAACCTATTATTCGTGACATAGCCATTTAAGAAATTTTCACTATATCGAATTGAAAAAGGTGTTTTGATTTTTTTGAAAGCTTTGTGTTTTTTATACTAAATCATTCCGTATTTTCTAATTCATTCCATACCTTAACTATGTATTAAATCGAGAAATAATAAGATGCTAAAGTTCAATCTTTGTAATCGTTTTACAAGTTTTATATAACACTTTACAGGGTGGTCTAAATACAAGTATCTTTTCTGGTGAGGTGCATTTCGGTCCCGGCGACTTTGTAAAGATACAAAATTGCCGCATCTGGATATTGAAAAATTGTCGTGAAACCAATGCAGTCACAAAGAGTGACAGTTAAATGCAAGATATGAACTTAATTAACCTTTGGTTTTAGCAGTATGTATGGTAAACCGCCAACAGCTCATCACTTAAGCAAATATTTTGGCAAAATTAATTGGCCGTCTCAGTGCTACCATTTGACCACTTTAGGTAGTTTCTTGAGGTGTATCGTTAAACACCAATGGTATGAGTATAATCCAGAAACGAAGCACACACTTAAGGTCTTTTGCGAAATAGAATTAGAAACCGTCAACATAGTCTTGAAAAATTGGACTGACGGGAATAAAATAGCGATCCATAAATAATAGGAATACTTTTTATTTCTAATAAAATTCTATTGAAATATTTAAAATGAAATAAATATTACTATTGGTGGAAATTAAATTTTAAAAGTCCATTTGAAATAATATTGGCACTTACAAACTGACCGACAAACAATTTTTTGTTCGACATATTAACGACAACGCTGTTCGTTAAAAAAAAAAAAAAAAATGGAAATATTGAAAAATTATTGAGTAATCAATCGCTAACGCAAACTGTTCGAAATACTCGTATAAGTGGAAAATTTTGCAAAGAAATGAAAGCCTCTATATCAGTTTGTAGATTCCTTCGTCAACAGCTGTTAATGCTGGATCGTTTTTTGACAAACAACCCCACATAAAGCAAAAACATGGGTGTTGTATGGTCACAACACAATGTTCACTGTATCAACATATAGTTGCTATGAACAAATTTTTGTTGTTTTAAATAATACTTTGGTCACTACAAACAAGTTTTTGCTACCAGTTAATCATTCAATGGTTATACGCACCACAAAAGCAATATCGTTGATTTGAACCATATTTAAATTTTAACTACAACCAATTTTTTTTTATATTTAAAAATAAAATTATATATATAACAATAATATATTATTGTTAAACACAGTATGGGAAGTATGACGAAAAACAAACAAATAATGGTTGGTATAAAAAATATTTTGATGGTGGTTTTTTTCAGTTCAGCAATATGTGTGTACATTTATTGTAAAAATTTAAAATAAAAAAGTTTTAAATTATATATATCAAACTTATAAAAAGATAAGCAGAACATATCAAAATATGTATGTCTATGTTTGGTGACTATAACTATATAATTCAAACATAATATGTTGCTGCATATTGAGTGCGCTCAGACGAAAACATTGCTGGTCTTGCACTCAATGTGTTTGCAAATCCATCAACATTAACCCGAATTATCCGCACCGTCGATTTATATATATTGATTTTTATTGGGGACCTGTCAAGGATAAATGATAGTGAAATTAAGTATAAAAATAAGTCTCGGTAATTAAAAGTTTTGGCTGCATGCAAAATGACCCTGTCAAAATTTGTCTAAAGGCAAAAATGCAAAATAGCCCAAAAAATCTTCATCCAAAATTGGGTAATATTTCATACGAAAAGTAACCCAAAAATTGTTGGTGCTTTTTCGTCGTTTTATAATTTTTCATTATGCAAAATCACCCAAGTGTTTAAAAAAAAAATCACCCATCTTTGAGCGTTTTTTTTTATTAGGATGAAATTTTTCAATAAAAGGACAAAAATAATGGTTTATGTCTTAAAAACTATATACTTCTATCACGTAAAACTACTGGATAGATTTTAGGAAAATTTTGTAAGAAGGTACCATAGTATCCTGATTCAAAATATCTTATTTCCAAGAGAAAATAGAAAAAAGCAGTAAAAGTACGACGATTTTTTTTACCGATTTAAAGGTACTGCATACTTTATAGCATCCTTTAATTTTGAAAGCGATATATTTTAAACATGGTTGCGCAACAGAAGGCGCTGTTTTAAAATACATAATGACAACATATGAATTACTTACTTCCAAATAGCCAATGGAATAAAATTTGTATTTAATTTGTAACTTTACTTTGTCGAATTACATTGTTATTAAAATATTTTAAACACCTTTTACAGATATTTACAATAATTTTTAGAATTTTAGAATTTTTTATAAATTTTAGAATTTTATCCAGGGATGGGTACCCTTATATAAATACGTAATAATCTTAAAATTTGTTGTGAATTACTTTCAAAGCAAAATCGAATAAAATATTGTCAGATTGTATAAATATGGGCGATAATTTATTTATATTTGGGTATTTTTTCACAATTTTGTGGCAAATTTCTATTATTCTTTTTTTGGAAATCTTTTGCAAATTTTGCATGCAGCTAATCTTAGAAAAAGGAGTCAGATCCGCACAGACACATAAATGAGAAAATAAGGCTAAAAGCAGGGCTAACATACACACTTGAACAAGGCCTTGAAATGAATTAGGTAGGCTAATGAAATCAATAAGACATCCATTTTTTATACAATTCAGAAGAAACCCTAATATAATCAAAAAGTTTTTCTCTATGGATTGTTTTTTTTTTTGTCAAAAATGAGTAAAAAAAATTGTGAATAACAAGTTTTCTTATTGATTTAATGGAATTCCCTTCTTAATAAAATTAAAAAGATTTACCTCATTAAAATAATAATGAATCTCTTCGAAAAAAATTTCCCTTCTTTCTGCTTAAATACCTCTTAGCCTAAAAACATTTCATAGAAAATCTTTTTGATTTTTGGCTCTGTGAAGGTTATTTAGATCATTAATGAAACCTTCTATTGTACATTATACTTAAATTTTTGTAATTTTTTCGAAGCTTAAGCCTGGTACTTTGTTCAGTTTTTCATGCGGACTGCTGTCAAATTACATACATAAAAAAATTTCTATGACAAAGTCATGAAAAACTGTTGCAGAAGTAGTACTCTGTTTATTCCGTGGAAATACATTGAAATGTTTCTGGCAAAATTTTATCAAAGCTGTGAAATAAAGCAAAGGGGCATTATTTCATGTAGAATTTTTCAAACAACAGCTGATTGCTTAGCTTTTGTTAACATTTCTAAAATGATGTGGTATACTTAGAAACAATAAAATCGTTAAATTCTTTCAAATCGCTAGATAGACACCACATTTAAAATGTCAAATAATAAATGTTGCTCAACATTTTTCACAAATTCGAACAGAGTTCAAGGCCTTACAAGCAAAAATCTACTGATTAATATAAATAAGAGTATTTAGATAAACACCTGAATTTCTCTCTCTCTTCCTGGAACTCGCTAATAGATCTAAGCACATACGGAAGATACTTGAAAACATTCTGCAACAGTGTCAAAGAAGGAGGACGCACTAGGAATCTAATTCCATAGCCATTGACAACACTTTAGATATACCCAGAAAAGATATTGTAAGTCCACAATCTGCGTGCCACATAAACCCTGAAAGTAGTTCTGATACAATCAATCGGGTTATATGGTGTGCTAGCCTTCTTCCCATATCCATGGCGAACTACATCCTTTTGAAGATATAAGGAAGAAGATATAAGGTTCGGAAACAGTGTGGAATGTTCGTAAACATCTCAAATCCTATATGTAAATAAATATTTGATGATAGTTTCAACATTAGGATTGTTATCGCCACTCTAATTTTATTTATCGATAACTTAAATAATCGATTGTTATCTTCACGTTTATATGTTTACTAAACACACTTAGTTTAATCGTCAAATTTTTATGTGTATTAGTCTTTTGTATAATTTTTTTTTACATTGTAATTTTTATTGTAAAGATCGTGCTTTTCCAGGCGGTCTTCTGCCCAAAAATTTGCATATAAATACGACTTAAGAGCCATTTTGAGTTTTTTACACGTTTAATACAATTGCTTTTGGTGGCCATATCAAAAAGAATTTTAACATCGGAGTTAACCGCATCGAAGTTATTAATTTTGTCACCTACATAACCTTAAATAAAAATAATTTTCTAAAGAAAAAACTCTGTGTTTATAATCTATAGTGGATGCCAGAGCCAGGGGCAGATTCCCCGCCAACAAGGATATATACTCGAAATTATATGTGTATATGGGATATATAACATTACATATATTTTTAAGAATGGGCATTTTAATTAGGCTGAACCGATTTAAAAGAAATATTAAACATATATACATAGAGCCTTATCTGTCCTTTTTCCGAAGTAAGACCCAAAAATAAGGAACAACATGTTACAGTATTAATTTATATAATACTCAAGGACTGTCCAACCGATTTATTTATTGTTTTTCTTCTGTGTATACTTTGTTAACTGACTTGATACTCTGGCACTGTTGTTGGGATCTAAGCAAATGCTTTGTGTCAATTTATTTGATTTAAAAATTCTATAAATTTCCAAGATTGTTTCTTTTGTGCTAAGAAAGATCCAAGACGTAAGCCACATTATTACAAGATCCTAAAAACATTCTTCTAGTATTATGTTTTGAATAATATAAATTCACACTCAGAATTGCCAGATAAAATAAGTCTAAAATCGTCAATTTATTCCATACATGGGACTAATTCATTAGATTGAGTAAATAATTGACAATTTCATTAGCATTGAATTATAAATAATGCTATCAAATTTATTTCATTACCATTGTTTTTTCAATTATAATTGTTTTTAATGAAAAAATTGCATTAGTAATTATTTAAAAAAAACAAAATCGTTACCATTAATCAATGATTAAAAATCATTATCATTATTGGCCACATTTGCAATCAACCGTTTTGTACTGATATTTTTAAAGAAGTACCACCTCTATTCTCTGCTCTCTCATTATGTGCATTTTTTCATATAAAAACAAAAAAATGAGAGTTAAATTTGTATGGCAAATATTTAACCCGTTGGAGAATGTAAAGTACAGATTTTCAAAACTAGAGTGAATCAATAGTAGTTGGTGACTAAATTAAATAAAAAGTTACAGATTTAGAAAAAGCGTAACCAGGCATGAAATTAATACTTTATTCATAGTTATTAAAACCTACTGTGATCATAAATTTGTGTTTATAAAAACAATGATTTTTTCATCAATTATAATTAGTAATTACCCAACTTCATTACATTTCCATTACCATTTGTAAAAACAATATTTAATAAAAATAAATCAGTAGCATTAAATGGTAGTTAAATTTTGTTTCATTGTAATTATTTAAAAAATAATGCCAATGACAATTCAATGCCAATGAAATAATTCCAAGTATGGTAGGTGTATATAAAATATATATTAGCGCACTTAAAAGTCGTTTATATGGATGAAAACAAACCTCTTTCTTTTCTATTAAAGGACCATGAAAATTAATCTTTTCCATTCAGTGGTGCTTTTATTTGATAGAATGAGTTCAATTCTTAGTCTTTTTCCTCTAGAATTAGTGGATTTATTATTTTTTTACCTTAAAATGCACGAGCTATCTCAGTTAAAAAACTTGTATTTCAGCCATAGAAAATAATTTCATTTTTTTTACTTTACCATACGTAGTATAAGGTAAAGTATAGTTATCATGAAAAAATTGAGGTCGGGATTTCGACGGATTTATACTTTTAAGGTCCCCTGAATCCATTTTGGCTATTTTCACATTTGTGGAATTTTACAGGTCATACCGTTTGACATATCAAAATTAAATTTATTTTGTGCCTTTGGGATATGGTGATGAATAGTATTTGGGCATAATCGGGAGGGGTCAAGGGGTAGTTTCTTTACCCCGAAATTTGGTAAACGCTCTACAGGTCATACCGTATGAGATATTAAACATAAATAAATTAAATTTATTATGTTCCTTTGGTATATGGAGAAGAAGAGTTGTGCAAATTTTGGGTATAATCAGAAAGGGGCAAGGGGTAGTTTACTTAACACCCCAAACCGAAAATAATTAATTTTTCGATTCGAATATACTTTGAACTTATATTCTCCATGTAATATATAAAAATATCTGTTTCCATTGGCTATATTGTAAATTTGAGTGTAGTCCACTCCAGTTTTATTAATAAAGTTTTAAATACCACAATTAATCCAAATTGTAATTTAAAGGTGAAATTCTATAATTTACTTTTAATTCCTTTTTTGAACTAAAAGAAGCCGACACATTTGTTTGATGTTTACTTTCTTTTTCTTACAGCGCTTGTCCTATTTAGCTTAAGCTTTATAACAGCTTTGCCCACAAAATCAGAACAAGCACCACGGTCTTCGTATGCAAGCCAGGCCTCTCAGATAATCGCTACAAATCTTTTAAAATCGTACAATGACATTGATGGCAATCAGGTACACTCGCCATTGGGAGTCACCACAATGTTGGCAATTTTAGCTGAAGCAGCACAAGGTGATACTTATGATGAATTCTACCAAGTTTTGGGTTATCCCAAAGAACGTGATGCTCTCAGGGATTCGTTTAAATCAATTTTGTCAAAGTATCAAACCAAAATATTGGGAGAAGAGCCTTCTTTTCAAACTTGGCTTTACATCTATCGCAATTTTACAGCCAAAGAAGATTTTAAACAACTTGTACAAGACAATTATTATGTAGATGTTAAAGACATAAGTCGTGATGAGTTTAATACTTGTGAACCGGAGAAATTCTTAGAGTTAGATGGTAGCACCAACAATGGCAAAGATGTAATTGGCTTTGAGACATTAAAACGTTTAAAAGTTGATGACGATGATGATGATGATGATAGTCATGATCAAGGCCTTCTTAGTACAGTGAGTTCTTATACTGACAATTATGGTGAAGATATGATAGAAAAAGAAACTTCTAAGTTCGATCGTTTTGTTGATAATAAACAGTATGTGGAAAAACCACAAATAATTGAAGAAATTAAAAAATCCCAAGAACAACAAGAACAAGGAACACAAACTGAGAATATTGAAAAGGCCACCAGCAGCAGTTTACTACATGTTAATGAAGAAACTAAACAACCAGTCATTGAAGTGACTGAAAAACTAGAAAATCTTGATGAAAAACCTGTTGTTGATGCCACCAGCATTGGTAGCAAGACAGTTGCTGATGTTGCTGCTGTTCTTAAATCTAAGGATCAAACCAAACGTGAAGACGATTTAAATTTAGAAGAAAATGAAACTGTACAAGAAAATGAAAAAATATTGAAAATTCATAGAGATGATGAAGAAACTGCAGGTGATGCAAAAGGCAAAGTATTAATAGCCATACAAGAAGTCTTAGAGTCCAATGAACCTGAAAAGGTATCATTGCCACTGCAAAAACTGGAAAGCGTTCTAGATGAAGCCTCTAAGGGTTCACCAGCTGAAATAATGTTGGCTTTAGAAACGCATGTTAGTTCGGCAAGAAGTGTAAGTAGAGAATGAAAATGCAATAAGAATAAAAAGAAATTAAATCACTTTTTTCCTTTTTCAATGTTAAAAAGAAACGCTTTACTTTAATTAAAATTATTGTTACTTTAACAGGCTTTTGGTGGTCGCAGTTTATTCCGCAGGGATGACATTACTTCTGCTTTAAGTGCAAATTCTATTACTGGTCGTGACATTAACTCTAAAACCAAAATGTTACTTTTCAATGGTTTATACTTTAGAGGCAATTGGGCTACTGAGTTTAGAGAAGAACGTAATGATGATGAGTTCTTTTTCATGACTTCGGAGGATGCCATGAAAACGCCCATGATGCACGCCCGCGGTAAATTCTACATGGCAGAGCTGGAAAATTTGGATGCGAAAATCTTATGTCTTCCATATGAGGTAAATTATTACATAATAATATGCATGAGTAAAAAATTTAGTAATTTAGGTTATAGAAAAAATGGAATATCATATCTGCAAAAAAATCAAACTTGGTAAAATGCCGTTGAAGTTTTCAAAATGTGTGGTTTATAGGGTGACTTGACCAATCAAAATCTTAACGATTCGATTTAAACTTCTTTTTTATGCCCTTAACACGGTTGAAAGAGTAAAAAAACACAAGTTTAAATAACTTCAATCCAAAAAGAAATTAAAATCAAAGAGAAATTAAAAATTAGCCAAATATGTTCCCATTGTTCCTATCAGGAGCATAGGGCCTCAGCAAAATCGTTCCATATGGATCTAGCTAGTTTGCATATATAAGCTAGTCGAGCTCTTCTACAGGCCGCCTTGAGGATTCCACTCGATTACTGTTCTGATAATATCTATGACCAGTTTTCGTATGGCGTGACCAATTTAATTCCAGGGTTACACTCTAGGTAAATTGCAAGCAAAACAAAAACTAAGCTATATAAACCAAAATCACTTTTATTATAGGAACACCGTTGGATTTAATATTTACTGTTATAACAATGCACATATATAGTAACACAGAAAAAAGTAGAACGAAATGTTTTGAATGAAATTTCAATTGATTTTTTAATTTACTCAAATAAATATTTGTTTAAAACAGAACAAAAAAAATTCCTAATTAAACAGTTATTTAAATCAATTAATCATTTAATTAAATTTTAATCTGAAACCAATTAAAACCTTTAATTGGTGAAAATATTTTTTTCTGTGTATAAATCTGTATTGTCTACCTATAAAGGTTTAAGCAATAAGACCACATAATTCAAATTAACTGTTGTTGTTATATTTTATACTCTTTGTTATTCCGTATATATTTTTATTTATATATAGCAATACATGATCTATGTAAATAGTAAATTTGTATCTAGAAGAAATCTAAAGACAAAGGCAGGTACGTTCAATTAATTCTCCAATGGCAATCACTTAAACTTCACTTCAGACACTAACTAAAACTATGCTTACTTTATAAACAAGTATAAAAAATTAAACCTAAAAGTTAAAGGGTGTTCCGGTAGTGACGAGATTTGCATGTATATGCCTAAGTTTTGAAAGATAATAGGTAGACTTTCGAATTTTTTACAGGAGGTGTATTACTATCACAAATAGTAAAAATTAAAGGGTGGTCCGACAGTGACGTGATTTGAATGAATGTGGAATAATTTTTTAACCATAATAGGTAGACTTTTGAAATTCTCCGGCAGTGAGGTGATTTCCATATAAAATGCCTTATTTATGGAACATTTATTCATGGAAAATTTTGTACAGAAAATGTGTTGCCACGGCCACTAAAAATTAAAGGGTGTTCCGACAGTGACATATTTTTCACGTATAGTGACTTATTTTTTTTAATCGTAATACGTAAAGTCTTGATACGTAAATATAGCACGGAACACTACGTTTGTGAGTCTAACTCGCACTTGACTGATTTATTCCTGTGATTGCAGGCATACATTCTCGATTATGCCCAAAATATAGCTCTTCATCTCCATAAACCAAAGGCACATACTGAATTTCGTTTTAATATGTCATACGGTATGACCTGTACAAACTCACAAAATTTGGGGGTAAGGAAACTTACCCTTGCCCTCTCCCGATTATGCCCAAAAACTATACAGCTCTTCATCTCCGTATACCAAAGGTACATACTAATTTTCATTTTGATATGTCAAACGGTATGACCTGTACATACTCCACAAAAATAGTGGCATACACACCAACCCGCCCTCGATTTTTTTCATGTTTACTTTACGTTATACTACGTATGGTAGAGTAAAAAGTAATTATGCTTTTTTTGGTAGCAGCTTTCATCAGTAACCCTGTATAATTATTTTTGATATTAGCTATAGCTATATGATATAGCTATCCCCAGAGCTCCGAATCTCCATAAATAAAATAGAAGTAAATAAATTGTAAGAGAATTAAAGTTTGGCCTAGTTTAAACTCTGAAGCGCACATATTTCTTAGAGAAGCCTCTTAAAAATTTAGATTGTGCCATACTTATGGAGAATACTTTTACTTAGTATGCTAGGTGCTACTCACACTGTCTAGCCAGTTGTTTTCTCTATTGTGCACATTAAATTTTTTGCTCTACTATGCATAATTATATGGGGGTTACTTGTATAACATTTAAAACCCCTACTTGGTATAGTTCCCAAGTTACTTCATCATAAATATTTACTTTGTTTGGGAAGCACCACACCCACTGTTATAATCAAGCCAGTTTTCAATGGAATATTTACATTAATATAGGGTCTTCTTCTTCTAAAGTTTCAAGGTTCTACTTTTTATAGTTCCTTAGGTACACGATAATACTTTTTAATTTTTTGTAAAATGTATCACACATATTGTTTCAATACAGCTAGTTTTTTACTTATATAAATATAAGATAAAAAATTGTTAACTTCATGTGGGAGGTACCACACCCTGACAAGACTTTCATATGATAAATAATTCTTGCAAAAAAAACCGACTTCAAAACAGATAGAAGGGCACCAATTCTAAAATAAAGGAGTAATCTGTAAGAATAAGATTTAAACCAAATAAAAGATGCGCCAAAATTAGAGGGGAAAAATAGAGACTATTTGAATTTCAAACCTCTCCCTATTACTGTTCAAAAGTTAAGCTATTTTCACCAGCATCCGTCTTTTATGGGGGCGCCACTCAAGCCTCTGTCTATAACGGTTTTAAAGATAGGGTCACATAGATCAAATAACATCACCTATTCGGACACCCTTTAATTTACAATTTTAAATTAAAGACCTGTTGTTATAGAGGATTTGGCCACAAAGATTCTTTATAAATTTCGACTATCTGTCTATAACGGTTAAAAAGTTTAATCATATATATCAAATTACATGAACTATTGGGACACCCTTTACATTATAATTCTTAATATTTATACTTGTTATCGTAGCAGAGAAAGTAGTGGATATTCTTCCTAATTTGCAAGTTTGTTTGTGTTTAACGGTTCAAAAGATAGGGCCATATAGATCACATAATTTATGGGGACACCCTTTAGTTACTAAATTCAAATTGTATACTTGCTAAAGTGGACCTTGCAATACAGGTTCCTTGTAAATTTCAGCTGTCTGTCTATAAAAGTTTTGCCACAAACATAGAATTACATTAACTATTGGGACACCCTCTTATTTCCAAATTAAAATTTTATACTTTTTGTTATAGCTAACTAGCAATACAGGTTCTTTGTAAATTTCAGCGGTCTGTGTACAACTGTTCAAAAATATGGCCGCATACATCAAATTAAATGAACTATTGGAGCACCCTTTAATTTAAAATTTTGAATATTTATTTATTATTATTTTATTATAGCGGTCATAGTAATCGACATTCTGTCAAATTTTCAAGTTTTTGTCTATAACGGTTCAAAAGATAGGCCCAAATAGGTCAAATTACGTCACCTATGGGGACACCCTTTAAATTTTAAATTTATTTTTTTATTAATTTCTGCTGTTGGGAGCTATAGCGACATGCATTTTTTTAAAATTTTACGGTTCTTAATACACGTAAAAAACATGTATGTTGTATGGGGACACCCTTTAATTTTTAATATAATGAACTGTATTTAAAATGGAACCAACCTGAAAGCATGACCTATCAAATAAAGAAAAAAATTTTAAAATCGGTTCAGAAATGGATGAGTTCTGCGGTTACATACATAAAAAAGCAACATTCAGACGAATTGATAACCTCCTTCTTTTTTGAAGTCGGTTAAAAAATATTTACTTCATGTAGGAAGTACCATACCGGTTCATATGCAGTCTGCTAGACTAGAGTTTAATAAGGTTACTTATGGAAAATTTCAAGGCTCAAACTGTATATAGAGAATTATAACGTTCTCTAGGTACTAAATAATCATGTATGGGAAATATAAAATATCCCAAAAGTATATATTTATACCCTCTTTTACCCACTAGATAGCTAGTAAAGAATTTAAAGAAGATCCGACAAAGAAAAACCAGCATATTTTGCGCCTTATAAGTTTATAAGAAATAAAAGTTTTCTTTTGTGGACCCCACAAAGAGAAAACAAACAAGTGGTTAAGGGAGTGATATTATTGCGATACTACCATGGCCCCTTTGACATCCATTGGGTACCAAGCTCCAAATATAATATAAGAATACAAGATTACGCCATGCCCATATTTTCCCGTTAGATGACGTTGTTAATCCAATGTAAGGTTGCCAATTCTGTAATCAACAAATTGTTTCAAATATTATTTATTTTCGGGATAGCGTAACCTTGTCTCTTATTATCCTTGGTATAGATGACCTAAAATCTTAAAACCGAAAGACTTGTAAATAACTTAAGCCAGAAAAGACCTTAAGAAATATTTGAACTAAACAATCTAGTAAAATTTAACAGAGGGGAAAACCTTGGGTGAAAAATTTAATCGAGCTTAAGTAAAATTTATTTCGATTTTGCATTAGAATTTGTATGACTTTCGACTTTATCGAAGAAGAACTGTAAAATGTACCGAATTTACTCTTAGTTTACTTCCATATTTAACAACCTGTAACTCACAACTGAATGGACAAAACAAAAAGCAGTTAAATAATTTTTATATTGTGAAATGTCACCTAGACAACGAACCTTAATTTTAAATTGTTTGATCCAAGGCATATTTATTTTACTAGGTAGTGGCGTCACTACAACAAATACAACAATATAAGAAAAACATGGCAGTTTGTTGTTGCTTCGTAATTTGAAATGTCAAAAAACATAGAAGAAAATTGAAAAGGCGTGTATGTGTTTTATTGCTGTCTCACTTCTACACTATAAAATTTCCAAACACATACAACTTTTGACATGTCGAACTACTAAATCAGCTGGGAGGACGACACTACCTAGTAAGATAAATATACCTTGGTGTGATCGGTACTTTACGAAATATCGATCACTTTTTCTCCAACCTAATAATTTTTTATTCGAAAAAACATCGCAATCGGCATTATTGACGTCGATTCCAATTCTCGGTATTAGGTGAGCCTAGTCAAGTTTAAAAATTTCAAATCGACCATAACTTCGTAAACATTTTTTTAAATCGGTTAAATTTTTTATAAAATTGCTATTTTGGCAAAAACTAACAGAACTAAAATTCTACATTTAAATTAAAAAATTAAAAATTTCATTTTTATCTTTTTATTTTAGAACAAAAAATACAGTCTTATGATCGTTTTGCCCAATGAACTCGAAGGCCTTCATTCGGTCATTTCCAAACTGGAACCTAGTGACCTGAAAATGGCTAAAAGCGAAATGAAGGAACAAGATTTACACATCGTTTTACCCAAATTCCAAATTGAAGAAACCTCTAGATCCGAATCAATGCTAAAGGGTTTGGGTTTGATTAAACTTTTTTCACGTAATGAAGCTGACTTAAGTTTACTCTCCGAGGATCGTGATTTACACGTTGATGAAATAGTGCAGTTTGTTAATGTTAAAGTCGATGAAGGAGGCAGCTCAAATATTGCACTCTCTGCTACTGACACTCAGAGTAGAGATAATGATCTGTTAGAGAAAATAGAAATTAATCATCCATTTGCTTATTTTGTAATGGATTGTGAAGAGGACTTCGTTTTAGTATCAGGTAAAGTACATGCACCCGAAATGCAGGAGGAATTGCCAGTGGCTATTGAAGTGGTATTTGAAAAATCATAGATGCATAAGTTAAAATTAAGTTCTCAAGACTTGCAGCAATTATTAAATTTAAGAATTTCATGCTTAAACAAATAATTCATTTCATAAGTTTTATATTTCTATGCTATGAAAAAATAAGTGTAACAAAATATTTTTTTATAAATAAAAAACTAACAAAAATTAGTTCTACTTAGAGTTTTATTTTAGGTACTTGATATTGAGAATTATGAACGACACAAGTTCCCATGACAGAGATAATTGAGCTGTTGTTATTGCAGCAAATCAAAACAATGATTGTAACAATTAAATTTCCCTAAAAGTATATATCGTTCATAAAGCAAAAATTTAAAACTATTAACAACCCCCTGCGAAAAATCAATTGCCTGGAATAACAAATTGATCATCGTACTTGCAACATTTAGGTATCACCCATATGAGTGGCAAAAACTGGTGTTTGTAACAGACTTGGCTGCGATACAAAGTATAAGATTTTTCTTCAAAGGGGTTGTTTAGTTGGCACTTTCAGTGCTTAAAACACGTTTATACTTTATCAAAGAAATTTTGAAATGAATTTTACTGAATATTTATTTTTAAAACTGAAAAAAGCATCCTTATAATTTTGTATCTACTTTATATATAAAAAAAAAACAAAAATACTTTGTGCTACTTTCTTCCTTTGTTTAGTACGAGTAGTGTGCGCTATGGATTTTGTTAAGATGATGTGGCTGATTTTACTCATGCAGAAGTTGCTCTTTGACCCTCATAAATGTGTCATTGTTTTCATAAAAGTACTGATTTTTACTCACATCCTTTTTAATTGATGCATCATGTTTATTTTAGGCGACGACAAAAGACAGGCACGTGCCTGAAGTTGTAGTATAATTTTTTTGTGTTTTAGTTTATGTATGAATGAACATCTTAATTGCAATAGCACTAAGTGAATTGTTGTAAATCATAAAAATTTGCTCATCATACTAATACTGATAGTTATCTCGTATGCAACAATTAAAAATCTTCAGAATTAGTAGCTAAATTTTTAAAGAAATCAAGCAAACTATTAAGCTTAGATTTTTGCTCTAGTTCTCTTGTGCTTTGCCCTTTAAGGCCATACTCAGTCGTAGGATCTGTCAAAAATAGCATGTGTGCCTAAAAAGTATGATAGTGTGGATTAGAAATGTTCGCGTGTGACAGACTTTTTGACAGGTCTGTACGATTTGTTAATCTTTTGAAAAAATTCATAAAATAGTATTTTTTCCATGCGATTAGAGTTACAAAATCTTCTTTTGTATGATAGTGTGGCAACTACATCGCCATTTTGAAACGATTTTTTGAGTTGGACAGAATTCTGTCAGATTTCTTTGTGATTGAATCGTACGATTGTGTAGGATAGTGAATCCTGGCCCTTAATAATAAAAATTGGCTGCATGCAAAATGACGCTATGAAAAATCGCCCAAAAACAAAAATTAAAAATTGCCGATTGAATAATCACCCTAAAAAAATTAAAAATTGCCCAAAACCACCGACGTAACAATTAGAAGATAAATCACAAACAAGTAATTTTTAACCATTAAAATTGATAAATTTATAATTAATCTTTTCTATAAGATATATTTTATTCTGGTCATCGCACTAATTTTAGTGAGAGTTGTGTTTTTTTGGTTATAAATAACCATTATATCAACCGAAAAGTTATTTTGGTGAAAAATAACCATTACATAAGTTTTTCTTTTCTTTTTTGTAGATAAAATCAAATGTCGTTCGTTGGTAATCGTAACACTTAAGAATAAGTTGTCGTTAGTATAGACATTTTTTATATGAACTTACTGATTTTCTTGAGACAAATTCAGTATCAGTAAATTTTTATTTTGATTTTTGTATTGTCAATGATAACCAAAACAAAGAAATTATTTTTATAATTGTTATTTCTAACCAAAAAAAAATTTTTGTTGACAAAATGGTTATGTAAAATAAAAAAAACTTTTTTTGTTTATATAATGGTTACTTATAACCAAAAACAAATATTTCTTACTTTAATTGGTTACGATAACCAAAATAATATATATGCAATGATAATGGTTAATAATAACCAATCTTTATATATATAAAAATGAGGTGTATCTTCGTAATCGCTAAACTCAAATACTACTGAACCGATTTTGACCAAACCTTATATACATGTTTTATGGGGCGTGGGGAGTGTTTCTGTATAGTTTGAAATTCGTTTGACAGATAGCGCAGTATTTAGTTTTTAAAATATAAAAAAAATAAACTGTGTGCGTTATTCCAATTTTGATTTTTGAATAAAACATTTTTTTCTATTATAAATAACTAAAAACACTGATTTTGATTTTCTTCGAGAGGCAGTTCAAAATAAAAGAAAAATTTGGGGCCAGCAACGCGGATCGGGCCCAGCTAGTATTAAATAAAATGAATTTTTTCGTAACCTTTTTATCTGAAATTAAAAAATAACAATTATGTTCGGTCCCTGCCCAAAACAGAAAAATGGAAATTTAGCCCAAAAATTGTAAAAAAAAACCCAAATATAAATGAATTATGGCCCAAATTTATTTATACTTTTCTTATTAAATAAATACATAAATACAAAAATGTCAATATGTTTAGTAAGGGCATTGGTATTGGTTTAATTCATCGAGCTTGCAACTTGTGTACGTAATCTTTGATCAAAATCCAAGAAAGCAGGGACATCTGATGCTCTTGCTGGTGCTCCTAAAGGAATCCTGAACCGTTGTTTTAAATTAATTAAAACGTTGATTTAATGTATCGAGCAAGCTTTGAGAAGAATTTGTATACAATCTGAGATCACAGTCTGTTAGGAAAGAAGCTTTTTGCTAGCTACCAAGTTAAGTATATTGTTGCCAATGTACGCAAATAAATTATTGTATGCGTTCATTAAAATAAATATGAAAGGAAATATACATATGTGAATAACAAAAATAATAAAGTTTGCTAATATGAATTGAAAATATTTATTTAAATTAATAAATTAATTATTGTTTATTGTAAAATTTTAGAATTAGGCACGGCAGGGAATAAATGTCGTGCGATTTTATATATTTTATAAATATTTTTGGGCTGCTGCGCCTAATTCTAAAAATATTACAATACACACATTTATAACAATAATTATACATACATATACTTCAACTCATATTAGTAACTTATTTATAACATTATAACTAGAAATATTTACTAGCATAAAAGAAACAAAGCAGATTCTACTTTTTCTCCAAAACAATTTACGTAAATAATCAGAAGCTTTTTAAAGACTGCCACTGATACAATTTTAAATGTTTTGTTAATATATTTTCTGCAAAGACATTAACTAAATTGCTTATTCTTCTAGTTTATATCGTGATAAATTTGTAATGTTAACACTTTTGTTGTTTAAGGTAAACTTTAAAACTACTTATTATTAGTGATAATTATTTATTAAAAATATATCGTTTTTAAGACAAATCCTTATTTTTACACTCACATTGAAAAATTTTTTCATCATATAAAATCGCTCAAAAATGAGTGATCTTTCATTAAAACATTTGGGAAATTTTTCATTGTGAAAAATCGACCAAAAATATAAAAATGAATTATTCTCCAAAAACGAGGAAAAAACCCCAAAATTTTTGGGTTACTTTTCATATGAAATATTACCCAATTTTGTATTAAAATTTCTTGGGCTCTTTTTCATATATGCTTTTGGCCGATTTTTCATAGGGTCATTTAGCATGCAGAAATAAAAATTCTTAAAAATCCAATTTATTTATTTTTTTTTATTTAGTGAATTTATGGCCATAGTCACAGCTATAGTCCACAATCAGTTTGACTTATACCGTATACTTATACAAAAATTTCTTTTTAATTAAAAAACATAATAAACATAATTTAAATGTTAAAATTTGTTGATTTTTGGCTTAAGGTCCCGATTTAAATAAATGAATTTTAAAAACTTTGGGTTTTTATAACACTGAAATTAAATTTAAAATTTAGTGCAAATTGAAAATAAGAGGTAAGTTAATGAAATATGGAAAATTAAAACTTGCTAGTGTCAAAAAAAAAAATTAATTTAAACGACCTAGATTTTGCAAAACATTTTAAACGAAATATACTACATTTCGACGTAGCACGGACATAACTTTTTTTTTAGCCTATATTGAAAATTTATTGATTAATGAAAATTAGCAGAAAAATCTCTTATGGTCAGAGGCTGTTAAAGCTAAAAAAATCGAACCTGAAGATTCTAAAACGCCCCTATTTGTGGGCGGTAACATAAAATAATCAATAAATTACATACTTCTTAATACCATTGAGGGTGCTGTAGCTTAAGTGGTTAGCACGTTGACTATTAAGCAATGGTCACGAGTTCAATACTCAGGCATGGCAACATATATTTTTCTGATATGCATTAATTTCTCTTTATAATAATGCATATCACAGCGCCCTCCTTCGCCGGTATTACCACATAGCACTAAATCGCCGGCGAAGTAAAATAATAATAAATTAGCTATGCTACCTTTAAACTAATTCGCCTAAATAACACCAGAGCCGCTTGCAACACTGTTGTAAAAATAATCACAACGTGAAATTGCAGTGTTGCCATAAGCGAAGCTTTACTATCACACTAACCATCTGTCTTATCTACTACCATCCCTTTCCAAAGGAAGTAACACAGTTAATATAGGCATGAATTACCTGATGTACTACTCTTTAAAAAATACCATTAAAATAAAATGTTTAGGTTTTTGTGGGCAGAGGGAGGTATCCCTGCAATAACATCCCCTGAAACATCCATGTGAATTTTTTGTTTGCTTATTTCCATTATTTCATTTTTAAGCTTTTATGTCGAACAGAAGAATATTAATGACAGTCATTTTTGTATTTTATTACTTTATAGTATTTAATTTATCTGAGGCCACTTCGTCATTCGTCAGCGTCCTTATTTTGCTTTGAAAGTAATCCACTTTAAGACTCTTAATTTTATAGTGCTTCAGATATGGTTTATGTAATTTCTTTATATAAAGGTACCTATTTCTGGGTAACTCAGAAACATAGGCTTTATATAAAAATCTAAAATTTGTATAAAATTCCAAAATTATTGTAGAGTAAATACTGTTTTAAATTACCCGCTGGCAAAAAAAGTTTCTGCCCAGTTTGCAGTACCATTAAATCGGTAAAGTTGCGTACTTTCACTACTGTTTCTCCCTCTTTCTTGGTAATGAGACATTTGTACGGGAAAGAATATACTATATTTAAACCACGATACTAAGATACCTCTTAACAAAATTTTATTATAATTCATCCAGTAGTTTTTACGTGATGTGAACACAAACAGACAGACAGGCAGAAAATCACAGTTTTAGTATATGTATAGATCATAAGTTATTTATATTAGCAACAATAAATTTTATTTTAAATAATAACAATTATTTTATTTAATACAAGTTAAATACCAAAAACATTTTATGACCGACAAAAAGGTTTCTTACTCGTATCTACTTATGCATGGTGAGCAAAAACATAAAAAATATGAAATTTTTCTACAGTATAAAGGTATAGATCGTAAATTTTATAGTGTTATATAACATTTTTAGGATCCGCGATTCCCCTCGCTGTCAAAATCTTTTTCACAAAAAATCCTTTTTTTTAATATCGAACGAATTTTTTTATCATAAAACTTTAAAATAAAATTTTTCTAGCAGCTACAGCCTTTAACAGAAAAAAATCAATACAAATTTTAAAAAAATATATTGCAAACCCCTCAAAATTGAATAAACTCAATAAAATCGTATACGATTTACTCAACTTTCCTGATTTTAAAAGTGTCCCAAAATTACAAATCTCAAGCAAAATTCTTGAAAATGTACAATAAGATGCAGAATTTTGTTGTATTTTGTCGTAATTAAATTTTTAAATTTCTCAAAATTATAAATGAATTTTTGAAATCAGGCTTAAGTGTGTTATATTCTCTCTAAGTTGAAAGACTACACAAAATTAATTTTTGGCCTAATGTCCGGCTAGATTGGCAAAATACCCCTCTGTGCCTAGTGTAATTTTTTTTTATATAAATTTTCTGTTTTTTTCAATGCTAATGAAATGGCCAATTAATTAGTCCCATGTATGATTATTTTCTGGTGCGACAAGTTAAGGCGACAACAACTAACTAGATACAATCAAAATTATTTTGGAGATGTCGAGCGGCTCTTGGCTGAAAAAAGAACAATTCGAAGAGAGTGCCAAACACAAAGAACTCCTCAACTTAAGTCTAGACTTAAAGATTGCACGAAACGGCTAAGAGACCTACAAGAATCTCAAAGAGTAGCATCTCTGAAAGATTATTTGCACAATCAGATTCTTCATTATGGCGTGCATGTAGAAACCTTAAAAGACCGGTCGTATGTAAATGAACTTCTTGTGGAGACTACGCAAGAAATAATATCGAACGGCTCCTGATTGAAAAAAAGAAGAATCCGAAGAGAGTGGCAGTTACACAGATCTCCCCAGCTCAAAAATAGACTAAAGGAGTGCACGAAAACGCTTAAAAAGCTGCTGGAATGTCGAAGAATAGCATCCCTGGAAAATTACCTGGCGGATCTTGACACAACTTTACAATCAGATTATTCATTATGGCGTGCATGTAGAAACTTAAAACGACCAGTCATACGCAAACCTCCCTTACGAACTTCTTGTGGGGGTTGGGCAAGAAATGATACTGAAAAAGGTAATCTATTTGTTGGCCATTTAAAAACCGTGTTTCTTCCAAATGACTCGACTGATATAGCTGAGTTGCCACCTGTCAATGTTAGTCCTGCAGTCACCTTAAGGTTTGAGCTTCGTGATATTGAAAGGGCAATAACTGATTTAAACACCAAGAAAGCGCGTGGTTTTGATAAAACGAGCAATAAGATGCTAATTAAGCTTCCTAGTATTGCACTAAAAATAATTCTCTTTATATTTAATGCAATTTGTCGTCTTGAGTACTTTCCATCAGGTTGGAAGATTTCACTAATAGGAAGTCTGGGAACGCCGGTGTGTAAAGACGTAAAATTAAGCGGGTTTTTTTGCTTAACTTTGTAAATTAAATTTTAATAGAAGAGTGTTATATTATTTACTCAAAGCTTTAAAAACATATAAACAAAAGACTTCTTGTTGTGTACAAATTGGAGTATGGCTGGAAAAAATCGTCGCAGCTTAAATAAAATAAAAATAATTTGTGCTCAATGTAAATTACAAGTGTTGGATAGCGATGATTCTATTCAATGTGATGCTTGTGAAAAGAGTCTTCATGCAGTATGCACAAAGCTTGACAAAAGACAATATGAAAAAATTATAAACGATGACTCTCTTGATTATAACTGTCAATTTTGTGATGGTAGTAGTGAGAAATCTTCTGTAGCTACTGATTTATTAGAAATCAAAACAAAATTAAAACATTTAGATCAGCTGGATGAACTTACAAAAACTATGCAGTTTATGTCATCTCAGTATGACAGTATATTGAAAGGAGTTGCCACTAATAAAAAAAGAATTGAATGTTTACAAAAAGAGAATTGTTTGTTACGGGAAGAAGTCATTTCGTTGAAATCATCAATAAAATATTTAAATGATGGTAGAGTAAAAAATGATTGCATCATTAATGGTGTTGATGTAGGTGAAAATGATGGACCAATTGATGTTGTTGTTGATATAGCTGGCAAGATTGGAGCTGATATTATTCCTGATCAAATCAATGATGCTTATTTCATTCACAATAAGGATAAAACAAACAAAAAAAAAAATCTGTGGTTGTTAAATTTACAACAAAGTTTCAAAAAGAAAAATTTATGGCTAGCAAATCGAAGCTTAAAGAAAATGATAACTTGAAGGATGTTTTTATTAACGACTTTTTGTGTAAAGAGTCAATGGAGCTTTTTAAATACGCTAAATCTGTAAAAGCAGTTGGATATAAATATGTTTTTACAAGAGGAAGTAAAGTTTTTGTGAGAAAAAATGATAATTCTCGTATTATTTTTATAAGATCTATGGATGATGTGGATAAAATTCTTATGAATTCAGCAAGTGGAGGAGGTGTACCAACATCTAGAAGAAGCCGAGTCTTTAGTGCGATGAATGTAAATTTACCTGAGGAAGATGAAAATGAAGAACATGAAGTAGTAGATGCTGAAGAAGATGATAATTCGTTCATGTCACCTAATTAAGTATATATTTTGTATTAATTTATGCTTTTAAATATACACTTTTATATCTTTTATGAATAATTCAAAATATTTTTTAAATTTGAGATCATATAATGATTCTGTTTCAACAGCAAATATAAATTTCTTTAATATAATTTCTGTAAATGTAAGAAGTGTTTCGTCATTGAACAAATTTAATAAGTTTAAACTGCTTTTAAACAAATTTAACAAACTTCCTGACGTTATAGCCGTACAGGAAACATGGTTTGATGGTAAATGTGTTAATTTGTATTCAATACCAGGTTACCGTGTTGTACATTGTTGCCGGAGTGATGGATATGGTGGAACTTCAAGTTATGTTGCTGATAGTTTAATATACAAAGTTCTTGTTAATCGGAGTGAAGAGTTTCTAGATTTGATAATGATTGAACTACCTACTGTAATTATAAACAATAAGCCACTGCGGTTTATTTCACTTTACAGATCGCAAAAATGTACTTTTTCACAGTTTATTAAAAAAATGGAAGATATTCTTCCAGTTATGTCAAATGGTCAATGTGTGGTTGCGGGCGATTTTAACGTGGATCTGTTATTAAATGACTACAGCAGTAGAACTTTAGTTAACCTTTTTTTAGAATTTAGTATGGAGCCATGTCATGACCTAATTACTAGGCCACTGAGCAAATCGTCTATAGATTGTGTTTTTAGTAACATAATTCACTTAATTAATGTAAATTCTATTGAAAGCACATTTACGGATCATAATATTATAAGCTGTTTCTTAAAAGTTAGCAGATGTTTTAATGAAAATATATCAAAAATATGGCATAAATTCGATTATGCTAAATTTGATTCTATACTTGATCATAACTTAGATGAAATCTATAATTTTAATAATCCTTCGGAGCAATGTAGACAATTAATAAATGTGTTGTCTGATGCGGGTGAAAAGTGTACATCATCAAGTACCACAACATTAAACGTTCGAACCAAGCTTACACCATGGATTACTAAAAACTTAGCTTTATTGTTAGAACTTAAAGAGAAACTACTAAAAGCGCGAAGAAAAAATAGGAATGATAAATTTATATCCGAGAAATTAAAAAGAGTCAGTAAAATAATAAAAATTTGTAATAGAAATTTAATGAATAGTTATTATTCTCGAAATTTGGAACAAATGGGTGGTGATACTAAGAAAACATGGAGGTTTCTTAATGGTGCGCTGGGAAGGAATCCTCAAGCTACACAACAAATTTGTTCAGTTGATGGTAATTTCATTACAAATGATAATGATAAAGTCATGATTTTCAATCAGTTCTTTTTTGATACAATAGAGAACCTAAGTAGTAACATACCACGTTATTCAAGTGACAATATTAACAACTTTGGAACGTTAACTCCCCTTAAAACAACCTTTAATCTTTCCGATATTAATAAAGATGGCGTTAAAGATATTTTAAATACAATATCAATGAATAAGAGTTCTGGCTATGATAGAATAACACCTAAAATGCTAGTACGCAAAAAAGATAAAATTACAGACATACTTTCGATTATGTTTGGAAAGATGATTGAGATTGGTGAATACCCTTCTGTTTTAAAAATTCATAAAATTGTACCAATACCCAAAGGAGTGGGTTCTAATAATGTAAATATGTTTAGACCAGTATCTGTTTTATCTATTGTAGATAAAGTTCTTGAAAAAATTATTTTTAATCAGTTATCTGAATATTTAGAAGAAAATGAAATCTTATTTGAACGCCAATTTGGATTCTGTAAAGGTTCTGGTACAGAAGAAGCGGTTGTTAATATTGTTGACTATATATGTTTTCTTTGATTTGTCAAAAGCTTTTGATCTAGTTAATCACGACATTTTGATTAAAAAGTTGGCATTAATTGGTGTGTTTAATAACTCTATTAAGCTATTAAAAGATTATTTAACAAAAAGGGAGCAATTTGTGCAAATTGGAGAAGCTAAAAGTTCTTTACTGGCTGTTAAATGTGGTGTACCTCAAGGTAGTGTGCTTGGGCCACTTTTGTTCAAAATTTTTATAAATGATATTGGAAACATAAGCTTTAATGGTAAACTGTTCATGTTTGCTGATGATATTTGCTTGCTTTATCGTTATAAGTATACTCAGGTGTTAAAAACTCATGTAGAGTATGATTCAGCAATATTAGTGGAATATATAAGATTTAACAAGCTTGTTTTAAATGCAGATAAGACCAAGTTTATAAGGTTTAGACCATACATTTTAAAGAACGATGAAACAGTTGAGGTTCATATTGATGGTGTGTTAATCCAAGAAATCAATACCATACTGTATCTAGGAATGTTGTTTTGTAGTAATTTACAATGGGATAATCATATTGACTCCATTAAATCAAAAATATCTTCTGCTATTGGTGTTTTATATAAATTTAAAAATAAATTTGACGTTAAAACAAAAATGCTAATATATCAGAGTTTGATACATAGCCACTTAACTTACCTGCATCGCTAAAGAGCTTACAATCGGCGCAAAACAAGTCTTTGAAGTTAGTTTTTAATCTGCCAATTAGATATCATACTTTGGATCTTTTTAAGAATTATGCTATAAACGTCTTACCTATAAGAGCATTATATAAAATGCAAATAACCAAGTTTGTTTTTAAATCCATTAACAACCTTGGAAATTCGTCAGTTCAATTCCAACAGAATATTCAAATTACACATAGGATAACAAGACAAAGCCAAAATTTGTCTATTTCTAGATGTCGTCTTGAATTGTCAAAGCAGCGTATTTGTTTTGCTGGTCCCAATGAATACAACGATTTACCATTGTTTTTGAAAACCATTGAACTTTTGTCAATATTTAAAAAAGAATTAAAAAAATTTTTGCTAACCAATCTCGAAACACTTCTTGATTAAATTTTGTAATATAAATTTTATTTTTATAGTAAAATAAAAAAATTTAAATTATTAATATTTGAATTTAAATAGTTAATATTTTTATGTAAATAATGAACTAACATTAGTTGCCTTTTAGCCTCTTTAATGCCAATATTGGTGCTGAGGCTTTAAACTATTTTTTGTATTATAAATTTATTTAAAAGAAACAATATATAAAAAAAAAACTATGATTCCTAAGCCGGGAAAAGATCACACAAAAGTAGAATCATACAGACCCATAAGCCTTTTATCAAACATGTCAAAGCTATTCGAAAAGATTTTAATTTCTAAGTTAAACCCAATTTTAAGCGATATGGGATGTATTCCGACTCATCAATTTGGATTCAGAAAACAACACAGTACAATCGAACAAACACACAGATTAGTAAATGTAGTCGAAAAGACCTTTGAGGAAAAAAAATATTGTTCAGCCATTTTCATAGACGTGTCTCAAGCGTTCGACAAAGTATGGCATAAAGGCTTAATATATAAGTTAAAGCTAAATTTGCCTAAAAACTTCTATAACCTGCTAGAAAGTTATTTAACTAATCGAAAGTTTATACTGAAAGAAGGAGACTTTTTAAGTTCACCACAGTCTATTGCCGCTGGAGTACCCCAAGGTAGTTTATTTGGACCTATTTTATATTTATTGTATTCTTCGGATATGCCAACTAGTGACCGAGTCCACACATCGACATTTGCTGATGATACAGCTTTTCTAAGCATCCACGACAGTCCCCAAATAGCATTGCGATATTTACAAGACCACATATTTAAATTGGAAAACTGGTTGAAGAAGTGGAGAATAAAAGTGAACGAACAAAAATGCACTCACATAACGTTTACACTACGTAGGGACTCATGTCCCCCTATTCGCATAAATAATCAAATGATACCTCAAGTTTCTGAAGTCAAATACCTCGGTATACATCTTGATCGGCGCCTTACATGGAAAAGTCATATAGAATCAAAGTTAACACAAATGAAATTGAAAGCAGTACAATTTAACTGGCTTATTGGCAGAAACTCTACTCTCAGCTTAGATTGCAAACTTTTGCTATACAATTCGATCCTCAAACCAATATGACGTTATGGGATTCAGTTATGGGGCACTGCCTCAGCTTCAAACTTGGAAAAAATTCAAAGGCGGGAAAATAGAATTTTAAGAATGATTACATGCGCTCCTTGGTATATTAAAAACTCGAACATCCACAAAGATTTAAAAGTGCCATTGATTGAAGCAGAAATCGCGAAACATGCATTAACATATTTAAAAAAGCTCGAAACACATCCTAACCCGCTGGCTCGTAACATCCTAAACGAACGCGGCTACATTCGACTAAGAAGGAGGGATATTACATTTTTTGGCCAAACCCCATAGAGGTGAACCCGAAATGATGAGATCAGCCGGAAAATAAATTTGAGCCCGGCATTGGCTGGACTTAATTAAGTATAATTTAGTTTCAAGATGTGAACACTTATTGTTAGTTCAATTATATTTGAAGATTCAATAAATAAAGTTGAAAAAAAAAAAAAATACAACCATATTAAAGCTGTTTGGCGAATTCTAATAACTAAGCTGAATCCAATTCTTAGAACGAAAGGATGTATTCCGAACCAACAATTCGGCTTCAGGAAATAACATCCAAGAAACACACAGATTAGTAAATATAATTAAAAAGACCTTTGCAGAAAAAATACCGTTCTGCACTTTTTATCAATGTTTCTCAAGCATTTGATAAGGTTTGACACGAAGGCCTAATATATAAGTTAAAACTTAACTTGCCCGAAAACTTTCATGAGCTCTTAAAAAATTATTTAAACAATCGAAAGTTTTTAATAAAAGAAGGTGACTTTTTAAGCTCGCCACAGCTCATTGAAGCTGGAGTTCCCCAAGTTGTATCTGCTGTATCTACTGTACACGTCAGATATGCCAATTATTATCCGAGTCCACACATCAACATTTGCTGATGACACAGCCTTTTTAAGTGTTAATGAAGCACCCAAATTTCATCAATCACAACATTTACAAGACCATATACTCAAATTTGAAAATTGGTTAGAAAAATGGAGAATAATGTGAATGAACAAAAATGTACTCATATACCTTTCACACTGCGTAGGGACTCATGCCCCCCTATTCGCATAAATAAGCAGAGCTTTCAGACGTTAAAGACCTGGGTATACATCTTGACCGTCGCCTTACTTGGAAAATATAGATTTCAAGTTAACAGAAATGAAATTAAAAGCAGAACAACTATATTGGCTTATTGGCAGAAGTTCCACCCTGAGCTTAGATTGTAAACTTAGATTCTCTCGATACTCAAACCAATTTGGTATAATGGGATTCAGTTATGAGGCACTGCCTCAGCTAGCAATGTAGAAAAAAATCGAAGGCGCCAAAATAATGTTTAAAGTATGATTATAGTTGCTCTCTGGTATATAAAAAATTCGAATATCCACAAAGACCTAAACATGCCATCAGTCAAAGCAGAAATAGCGAAACATGCAATAACGTATCTAAATGAGCATGAATTTCATCCAAGCTCTTTGGCGCGTAAGATACTAATTGAACCTGAATTAAACTAATTGACTAAAAAGAAGAGATACTGCTTTTCTTGGCCGTACATCAAAGGAATGACGCACAAATGTTTGCAAAAACTGCGGAACAAACATTATTTTTGTCTATCACTGGCAGGACTTAAAAAGTATATTTTTATATTTTAGACTTAAGATATGAGTAATTATTGTTAGTTCAAAAATATTGAAGATACAATAAATAATAAATGTACAACAAAAAAAGTTAAAACAGAAATTTATTTGTCTATTGGGTTTTTGTGATTGTTATATAATTCCTATTTTTGTTCCGCCAAGACCTCTGAAATAAATCATTCGATTCATAACCCAAAAAAAAACTTCTAAATCTTTTTAATGAATAGGCGAAGTATGTAGTATCACTGTCAACTTCACAAACATTTAATTTTAAACTTGTTTATTAAAAAGAACACAATGAACTAGTCTTTCTACATGTTGAGTATGCAATCTATAAGAAAGACAAATAACACTGGCCAACAAATTAGGCAAAAAAATTTGACTGTGGAAACGAAGCATGTTTTTTAGCTAATCTGGGTGCGCTGATTCGAATCTGGCAACAAAGTTGGGCCTTCACGTCCAGTTCGTTGTTTATCGCATGCTGGCAATACTGTAAAATAGTTAATACTGACACTACAATTTCACAGTTATTAATTTGACAAAAGCCTGCATTCGTTATAAATTTGTATAAAGATTGTTCAAATCACTTGAACATGCAATCAAAATATTTCAAATAAACCGTTAATTGATCCAAATGACGTTCTTCTTCCATCGCTGCACATAAAATTGGGCCTTTTGAAGAACTTTGTCAAAGCTCTGGACAAAGATGGTACAGCATTTAAATATTTGTTAAAAGTTTTTCCTAAAATTTCATATGCTAAAATCAAAGAAGGGATATTTGTTGGCCCTCAGATCAGGATCATCCAGCTTATGAATGATCATATGTTTTCGCAATGTTTATCGGAGAAAGAATATGCAGCCTGGGAGTCTTTTAAGTGCATCGTGAAAAGTTTTCTTGGAAACAATAAAAGTGAAAACTACAGACAAATTGTTGCTGAATTATTGAAAAATTCTCATTAACTGGGTGCACGAATGTCACTCAAAATACATTTTCTTCATACGCATTTAGATTTTTCCCACAAAACCTAGGAGCTGTTAGCGATGAACAAGGGGAGCGCGCCCATCAAGATTTAATGAAAATTGAAAGAAACTATCAAGGATTTTGGGATAAAAGTATGCTGGAAGACTATTGCTGGACTGTAATACGTGAAACTGAACCAACGAAATACAAACGACAATCATATAACGCTATTCACTTTTGAAAGCTCATTGATTTTTAAATAAAATAATAATTTTTTATGGAAAATTCCAACAAACGCTTTTTTATATCTCGAAAACAAACGTTTTTTTTATATCTCGAAAACCTGACGTGATAGAGAAAAACCATTTACAGGTTCGAATTCAGCGCACCAAATTACACTAGTCAAAAACCTTGTTGGCTAGTGTAATTAACAGAAATAATATTTAATATGAACTTATAACATGATTATTATTGCGTAAAGCAAAACTAAATAGAAAAACATCAAAGGTGGTTCATAATTAAATTAATCGCTAATGCATTTGAACACTCACAGCTGTCTAAACAAACACATTTGAAAGAAGAGGAAGAAAAAATATCCTTAAATCTAACGTATCTATGCACACACATCTCTAAGTCCCCATTAAACAAGGGCGATGATAAAACCTTCGCTTAACTAAAACTTTTATGTAAAGAAAACCCATGAAAAAATAATGAAGCGCAGGATAGAATCATACGAGGAGTTGTTCGTATAATAAAAGCTTAATTAAATTGTGTTATTGCTGTAACAAGTGATTATTTGTTGAAAATAGCTGTGGGCAAATAAATAAATAAATTATTTACTCGTATCTGCAAAAAACACATATTCCCAAAAAGTCAAACAGTCAGAGGTAAATGAAAATGTTTAGACCGAAACGAGACTCGTTATGGGTGTTTAAAAAATTTTTTTATTCAAATACATTTTATTCTATTGAAAACAAGCTAAATGTGAAAACAACATAAATTTTGCTTAAAACTAATAAATCTTTTATACCTTTTCATATCAACTCTATGATTTATGTGTATCTTTTTATCAAATTTTTCTATTTTTTTAATATTTTGCTCTAATACGAGCGTTTATTTATGTATGTATGGACGGTTGTGTTTTATTTTTTTATGAATTTTTTTTTCTTGTCGTTTTTTTAGTGACGTCCAAAAATATTTTTGCTCAATATACCTTTTATGGTTGTTTAACTTTTATGTTTGTATTTTTGCTTCAACTGCCACCAACCACCCTTCATTAAAGTTTTTATACATGATCTTTTTTTCTTCTAAATATGAGTATAAATTTTTTTCATTTGCAAAAAATTTGCAGAGTTTTTTCTTTGTCCGGCCACAGAATAATAGATAATATTGAGACAATACACTCGAGCTTAAAATGTTGGTAAAAAAAATCAGTTTCCATTCAAGATTTTGTAGTGCTTGTCACCATGGACGAAGTGGGTAAGGATTTGTGAGCGTAAGAACAGCAGACTATACTAAGTAATCTCTTAAAAGGTATGTAGAGGCTTAATACTGGATCTTAAAATTATAAAATACCCGAAATTGATTTAAAAAAGAAAAAATAACAAAAAATTTTCGGGTGTGGGCGGAATTCAAAGGACTGTGTGAGGATTAGAGTGGTTTTAAAAAATCGATGTCGGATTTTTTTTTTGGGGTCAAAAATGTTTCATGTTTCATTTTGTTACATTTTAAGATTGGCAAAGTTTGAGCACAATTGGAAGATGTTAACCCATGCCACTCGATTTTTTGGCAGTTTGGCGACTTTATTTTCAGTCCAAAAATTGTTTTCATTCCAAAAATTGATAATATAGGAAGGAAAATGGGCTTTATCACAATAGGTTCCATCTTCGCTCTAAGGGGTACTGTTGGGGTGAGGAATCCGTCTCGCTAATGATTTCCACTGGATTTTGAATAAAGAGACATCAGATCGAATAAAACATCTAATTTATTGACCAAATGCTTCTTATATTAAAATTACTAAACAAATACACATACATACGATAATAAGTAAAGCAACATTTACGAACATATAAAATATAAAACTCACTTTTTGGTATGGAAACCACTAGAGTAACAAAATTATTAAAATTAGGGAAAATCTTCCAGAGCAAAGCCTTATCACCACAACTAAGTACAAAAATTAATAAAATGGAGTTGGGCCTAGCGCGCAAAGCCGTTACTCCGAATGGATAAAACTGACATTTAAAATGTAATAGATTTAAACTAAAAATATGTAATAGAGCTTAGATAATTAAGCGGTTTTGCCAGTGGCGGCAACAGGTACCTAGTCACGTTTTTAGGGACACTGGTTTTATTATCTCGAATTCAGTACAACTTACGTAAGTTTTTTTTTTGCATATAAAATATTATAAACAGTATCGCCTTCAATTTGATGTATGACACGGGCAAATAGCTTTAGTCGTTCCAGAGATATGGTGCGCCAAAGTCGCCAAACTGCCAAAAAATCGAGATTTTCAAAACATGTTAACAACTTTCAATCGTGCTCAAACTTTGGTAATCTTAAAATCTGACAGAAAGAAACATTTTAGGGGGGTGCCCTCAAAAAAAATTCTGACATTTTTTTACCCTATGACATAAAATCACCCTAGTGAGGGTTTGCAATTCTCAAAGACAACTTGAAGATGAATGTAGTCAATGCGCCTGGTGTTCTATTATGGTACACATATGTCGTATAAGTTTTCGGAAGTGGCAGTATGATGGCATACCAACATGCTAAGTAAGCGATCATAGATATAACATCAGTACCTGTCATGTAAGCCTGACGATGGTCTTTGTGAAATTTTAGCGTAGGCTAGTATAATTCGAATATTGCACAATGAGTAGTAATTTATAGAATATGGAAAGCCTAGACCCATGTTCTAATTCTCTATTAAGGGGTTTTTGGAGGTCATCAAACTCCTGTTGAGAGTGCTACAGCACACTTGGTAAACCTTGCACTACTCCTGCTTGGTCCAAACTACAGCCTCGATGTGTACCCCGAAGACACCTCACTAATAACCGGTCACAGAGATGGATGGCTCTCCGTGGGGCTACCAATTCCCGTGTTATCAGTTGAGCCTCGAAAGACCCATATTACACCGAACTGTTCTTTCAGGTTCAGGTTCCAGGAAACAAGGAAACCAGGGGTTTGATGCATTGCCTAAAAGCACTAGAAAATTGGAGGTCCAATGGCAATTAGTGCCCCCGGGGGCTTCCAAGATCAAGTAGCAAAGTTTGGCCAAAACGGAGGAGGTAATAATTTATGTACCTATTTAGGCAACGCAAAAGGATTTTATGGTCACAGTATCTATTAAAAGCTGCTAGGCAGTGATGAACAGGTATCAGTTAAGGTTAAGGGGTATGAGTTCGCTAAAAAACTTGATAGCTTAAGTTTTGCGAAGAACTATGAGATAGTTTAGTGAAACCAACCAACTGTCTATATTACAGGGAACTGTAAGGTTCGATTTTCTACGCATTTTTAAAGGTTTCTCTAATTTTTTTACCAATTTTAATTTGACGGGAGTATATTTTTCATATTTGCAACAAAAAAGAAAAAAAAAAAAGAATACCTTGTCCATAAAATAAGTGTTCACACACCGATACACGGTAAATCTGGTAATAAACATCGAAGGAAGGAGACATTTAGGGAGGGGTACTAAAGCTATACAGAACAAAAAATATATTTCAAAAAAATTTTGCAAAAGAAGACAACAGTAGCAAAAATTATGATTATAATAATTTTGTGTTACGTGAGTTTTCATGTGGAAAAGATGAAACATCATCAGTATCGTTATATTATTATTTTTTTTTGTAGTTGTTGCCTTTGCTATCTGTATTAGGATACAGCTAGTGGTGAAGACAGTAGTAGTTGTAATAACAAACCAAAATATCCAGTTAGATATTGTACACTTGTGGTATGAAAACTTTTCTTCTGCTGCTAACTTCAACAGCTCGGATGTCCTTTTTTAGTACTTTATATCTTTTTTGTTGTTGTTGGTTTATTTGCTACACGTAGTTTATGTATGTAGCTGTGTGTGTTTTTGTACCCTGTTGTTTTTAGTGTAATCGTCATCACCATAATCATAGTTTTGCAGTTACTCCTGATTTTACCTCTGTTTTGTGGCGCCCGTCTGACAGGCGCCAATCTCTACGTTGTATTTTGTTCTTTATACTTCTTTGCTCCCTGTTTTTAATATAAAAAGGAATTTAACTTTTCTTTTGTATGTGTAGTGCTGGGTGTTGGGGGCATCATTGTAGTTAAACATCACATAATGTTGTTTAATATTTCGTATTTTAAGATTTTTGTATATTTTATTTACTTTTTACTGACACCAACAACTCGAAACTACTTTTTTCAGCCACATATTTGTTTGTAGAGGAGTCTCTCTCCTAACGTGTTTTATTTTAATGACTTCTTTTTTGCAACTTTTATTAAGGTGGGAGTAGAGAGAAAATAAAGAAAATATTTAAGATTAAGTTGACAAAAATTTAATGTTTGCATAAAAAATTAATTTAAAAATATATGTACATGAATATCATAGCGGTTAATATTAAGCTTGTGGTAGACAGTGCCTATTTATTAATCGTAGCAAATGGCTTTTTATATGGCTTATAGGTACCTAAAATTTTTAAAAGAGTATTCCTAGAGAAGATGATACTAAGCTTGCCTAAGCTTTCCAAGGTAGTACTGTGTTACCCATGTTATAATTGTTGTATCTTTGAATGTGCCAACCAAGGCCATAGATCAAGATTTGCTGGCGACACAACTTATTAAGGCGTTCACGAAAGCTCTCGAGTGCATCAGGATATTTGCAGTATTATATTTTTATTTGGAATCGCGTTTGAGAAATGGAGGACAAATATTAATGAACAAAATTGTGTATCACATAAAAAACACAGTGCGTAGCCACTCATGTCCTCCTATTCAAATACAATGCGAGCTTGATTTGCCCAACACCCCGATTAGCGCAACAGGTCATTTTTTACATTACAGTCTTTTTAAGTATAACTTTTTTCAAAAAAGACACTCGATAAGTCCAACTTTTGTTTTTTATCTCTATTTTTGTTCGTTCAGAGACGTAGTTTTAATAAGTATCTAAGTTTTGGCTAAATAACCAGTGATAGTAACTGTTATTTTTTTTACCATACGGCTCTTAAAAAATTACCGTATTTGAGTTTAAGCTACCATAATTCCTCATTATTGTTTAATTTTTATCTTCTGGTATACTTTTCAAACCCAAATGTTAAAGAGATGAGTGCAAAAATAATTCTCAAGTTCGATTGAAATTCATCACACCCTTTGAAATCTATGGTTTTAAAATCGATCGCTTACATACCTGATTATGTTAAAAATTAAACATTTAAATTTAATGTACCAAAAACTCCAAACGTAGCACAAAATACTTCAACTTTCATGGGACAATGTACTTACATATATAAAAAATGAGTGGCAGTTCTTCGTATAAACGCTTAGTTTAACTTCTTTTGATTCCTTTACAATAACTTCACTATCATCGTGTTTTTTTTTTTATTTGCAAATGATATGTTCAGTAGAGCGCACAGTGGGTTAGAATCATAATAATTTGAATAACCTAGTCATTTATAAACGATTGATCCAAAATTGACATTAGCATAACAGAGGAGTATCTTATGTTTTAAAGGTGGTACCATACACCTTCCAGGGGTGCCACTATGTTGTTTTAAAGTTGGGAACCTCGCACCTGAAAATTTTTTTACAGCTTGCCATTTCTTCAGTTTTATTCTGATTTTTTTGAATTTGCAAGAAATAATAATTTAAAATTTTCGAGTTATAAATATTTTAAGAAATCAATTTTTGGATTTGTCACTAGACTGGTCCTGTTTTTTTTTCAAAATATTGAGTACAATTTTTATCATTTTTTTTTAAATTTTTGAGCCAAATTCTTAATATTTTTTAAATATTCGAAGATTGTATCTTTACTGAGTTAAAAACTAGACGCTGGAGGGCTAATGCAAGTTTTCGATACAAGCAACAGCTCCGTTTTCCTTTCGGTTGCGCAAACCGAGCTCGTACTGTATTTCGTTATACATAATCCAGGCTTTACTTGAAAAAGACAAATAAAAGAAAATTGACTTAATTGAAGTGAAAAGCCATATTTAATAATTCCATCCTTAAAACAGGTATTCGCTTATGGGGTTCTTCCCCAGCTTTAAACTTGAAAACAATTCAAAGTCGCCTAGATAAGTCTATACAAATGATTACAATCACTCCCTGTTGTATGAAAAACTCCATCATTCACAAAGTTCTAAACGAAACATTACGCGAAGCACACAGCAAAATATTTAAAGAAGCTTGAAATACATCCATACCCACTGCTCCCTGACAATCTTAATGATAGATAATAGATGAAGGGATATAGCTTCTATTGACCCAACATCAGCCTGATGATGAACTGCAAATGATTAGAACAGCCTTGAAAATATTATTATTTTCTAGGACTTAATTAGGTATATTGAATTGAATTAAGATACTATTTCTTTGTTAGTTTCATTGCGTTGAAGATACAAAAAAGAAGATTTTAGAAAAAAATATCGACATAACATACGGAGCAATAAAATAAGCCAATGCTGTGACTTCAACACTCAACACAGGTTAACTTCCATCTGGTCATGTGTTTTTTCTAAGAATTTTTAAGTTTAATAGACTTAATTCCTTTAAGTTATGAGTCCTTAGTAAGCTCACAAAAAATTGTGCAAAAAGTACTAAGAATCGCATATAATGGTTAAACACGAAACGATATCAATATTGCTACAGTGTCTGTATGTCTCCCGTAAGGCTGTATCTCCTTAACCACACAGTGGAGGAAATTTAAAAATACACAGCTCGGCAGACAACAAAATTTTGCATCGTATAGTGAACTTTGGAGGCGTTTGCTTGCGATTTGTAAATTGGGGGCTTTGTTAAAATCAGGAAAGTTGAATAAATTGCATAGGTTTTTATTAACTTTACGATTTTGAGATGTTTGCAATATATTTCTTTTGTGGCTAAGTGAATAAAGATTTTGTATTGATTGATTGAGCAGCTTTTATAAATTTTTGGAAAAATTTTATTTTAAATTTTTATGATAAAAAATTTCCTTAGAAATTAAAAAAAAAATGTTCTGTTCACTTTATTTTCAACAAAAAAAAAAGTGAAAAGGTTTTTGAGAGTGACGGTCATCGCGATCCTAAAAATATTATATATTACTATAAAATTTACGATCTCTACTTTTATACTGTAGAAAAAAAATCCTTGCGCGTTTTTGCGCTTTCTTTTGATTTTTTTTATTTCTAAATTTCACCTTTTTTCTTATTTTGCTCATGTTGCATAAGTAGATACGAGTAAGAAACCTTTTTATCGGTTATAAAATGTGTTTGGTTTCTAAGTTGTTTTAAATAAATTGTTATTATTTGAAATAAAATTTATTGACACTAATGCAAATTATTTGTTATCTATACATATGTATAATAAAACTGTGAATTTCTGCCTGTATCTTTTGTTCGCATCACGTGAAAACTAGTGGATGAATTATAACAAAATTTTATGAGGAGGTACCTTGGTATCGTGCTGCAAATTTAGGATATATTTTTTAAAAATATCTCATTATCAAGAAAGAGGGAGACCAAGAAGTACAAGTGTGCAATTTTACCGATTTAATTGCAGCAACTTTTATTTTTTGCAGCGGTTAATTTAAAACACTATTTACAGTACAGTGCAATAATTTTGGAATTTTATAAACATTTTAGAGTTTAATATAAAGCCTATATTTCAGAGTAGTTACCTAGGGATGGATACCTTTATATAAAGTTAATATATAAACAATATCTGAAGCACTATAAAAGTAAGAGTCTTAAAGTGGATTACTTTCAAAGCAAAAAAAGGCCGCTGACGAAGTGGCGGGCACAGCTAATTATGAACAAATTAATTATTCTCAGATAAATTTAATACTATAATGTAAAAAAATAACAAAATTGACTTTTATTAATTTGGTAAACAAAAGTATGGGACAACTTAAAAAAAAAACTAATTTTTCAGAGGTAGCATTAGTTCCTCTAAGAGAAACTTTTTTCTCCTCAGTCCTATTTTTATTTTATAGCTATAACAGCCTATGACCATATGAGGTTTTTCTCCCAATCTTCATCAATCTAGGGGCACTCAATAAATTTGCAAAGCCAATATAAGCTAAAAAAAGTAATGAACGGATAGATTGGCAAAATACCCCTATGTGACTCGTTAGGCAGACAAGTAAAATACTAGAAAATTTTTATTTCTGTAATCGCTAAGACAACAAAACGTAAAATATATTTTTTTTTATTATAATACCAACTACGAAGGGGAAATATTCACCCTTATTCTGCATTTTTCTGCATTATATTCCCGCATTCAGTTACGCAGGAATCGAAAAAGGTATTTCAAACAAAAACTGAATCGAAAGAAAAAGATGAAGAGTATGTTTAATACAATTGTTTTTCTATGAAACGAATGAAATAGGAACACAAAATAAAATAAACAAAAAATTATTAATAAACAATTCTGTTTGTCATTTAAAAAAAAAACAAGGTAAATTAAGTGCTCAAAACGTTTTTACATAAAGGCAATTAAGCTGAACGTGTTGGTGTCGGTGCTCCCGTATATTTAGCTGCCATTAAGGAATATTTAGCCGCTGAAATTTTTGAATTGGCTGGTAATGCTGCTCGTGACAACAAAAAGACCACAATTGGCTATTCGTAGTGACGAAGACTTAAACAAATTATTGTCTGGAGTACCAATTGCCCAAGGTGTAGTTTTGCCCAAGAAAAGACAAAAGAAGACTTAAAATTTCAATCTATTACATACCGTCATCAAGTATCAGTTCTTAATAAAAGGGAAATTCTGGGAAAACATACATACATATATATTTTTGGGATCTTATAAATATCTTGGAAAGAAAACAAAAAAATATAAAGTAAATAAAAGGTATTTGTGCTCCAACTATTCCAGTGTGAAGAATCCTGAAGCGCCGGCGGTGTTATTTAAAATTTTTATATGTACACCATTGAAGCAGAAAAATAAAATTTTAATTTATGGATCCGCCCATTAAATTATGAATCTTTTATTGCCATTTAACTCACTAACTTTTCATAATGCTCATGTGGTGTTCTTTCCACCCAGAAATTAAATAGAACTCACAAATTTCAGTACAAAAGCAATTAATAGCTAAAAAACTATTTATTGTATTACATTTTTACATCTTTTTTAATTACATGCTTTTTTAAACCAAACAAACAAAAATCGAAAAACTTAACAAATTCACAACTTATAAAAACGTAGCTACGATCGTAATGCAGAATACATACAACCGTAAAAAAAAATTAAATGAAACGGAACACAGAATACCAAAGATGACAAACGGAGAATATTGCGATTTGAATCGAAACGCAGAATAGGGGTGATTAAGGCGAAAATTTTTATTTTTTTTATATCGAGTTTGATAGTTCAATTTCCATTTAAGGGGAAAAACTGTAAATTGAACTGTCAAAATCCATATAAAAAATTTATCATTTTCGCCTTAATATTTCCCCTCCATAGCGAGGCTACGTGATGAATGTGCCTTGGTAGCGGGTTATCTGATGAATATGCCATGCTATAAGTGCCAAATTTTTTTTTGTGTTGGTTTGTATCATCTAGAAATTTTTTATTTTTAAAAGTTATAATTTGTCCTACTAACTTCTATTTAATAGAGTATAATTCCTTGCCGTCAAACCACGTCAAACAAACCACCAGAACAGTTTTTCTGACCCGTATACTTTATGAAAATTTATGAAAACAAGGTTTTACAAAGACAATCTGGATACATTAGCATCGTTCCTTTTTGCAATATTTTGATCCTCTTAACACAAATATAAAGGCAAAAACCTTTGCTCAAATCGGCTCAAATCTTAAGTGATGATATTACCACAAAAACAACATGTGTCGCAATATTAAAGTAATTTACTTAAAACTCACTTTGACATAAGTGAATATTGTTGAAATAATAAAAAGAAATAACCCTTTATCACTGTGGTGATGAATACAATCACCCCTATTCTGCATTTCGATTACGAAAAAAGGTATTCCAATAAAAAACTGAATCGAAAGAAAAAGAAGAAGAGAAGGTTTAAGGTTTTGGACAAGGTATATTTATTTTACTAGGTAGTGGCATCCCTACAACAAATACAACAATACAAGAACAACATAGCATTTTGTTGTTGCTTTGTAGTTCGAAATGTCGAAAAAACATATAAGAAACATATGAGAAGGTGTGTATGTGTTTCATTGCTTTCTCACTTCTACACCATAAAATTTCTGAACACATACAACTTTTGACATGTCGAACTACTAAATCAGCTGGGCGGACGACACTACCTAGTAAGATAAATATACCTTGGTTTTGGGGTTTAAGGTTTTTTATTGAGCCTCTATATAAAACTTTACAATTTTTATGAACAATAGACAAAAAAAAGAAACCTTAGGAATAAAAAGTGTTAATAAAAGAACAAATTAAGCAGTATCTTACTTACAACAATTTGTTATATATAATTAAAAAATAACATTAGATAAAGAGAATTGCGCCCTTGCTCCCGACGCTTTACGTGATTGAGAAAGAATCTCATGGCAAAGAGTAAACTTAAAACCAAAAATAAATAAAAATAATAATTATACTAAATGTACAGATAAGCCTGGCTAACCTCTATGTGTGGCTTGAACACTTTTTGAGAAAAAATTGTGTCTTAAAGACGTTGATAAATCAAAAGATGGTGCAGTTTCGTTCAAATAACCAATTGGGGATAAATAGTTAATATTTGACCAACTAAAATGTGATTCATTTTCAAATATATCAGATATAAATTTATTTTCTTGTTATAAATCTCTGTAAAATATCACAAACATAAAATCCTAAAGGTGTAACGTTATACTCTTTGTAAATAAAATAGTTTGAATATCGTTTACAAAGTTTTTTCCAATAAAGTATCACAAAACTTTTCTTTAAAAAATTTCCATTTCTTTAATGACCGTTGGTGAAGTATTGAACCAAAAAGGAAATCCATACAAAATGATCTGTCTCAAACTTGCTTTGTAAGGTAGAAGTTTAGTTTTAACCGGTAAATTTTTATTACAATGATTTTTTGAAAAAGATGCCAAGAGTTTAAGCCTTCAAGCCTTCAAGAGTTTATTGAAGCTTACTCGAAGACATTTTATATCATTCTTAAAAGGAATTTCAACGTTGTCTATACAAAGTCTCCATTGTTTACTCTCCGGAACAATAAAACTCCTACATTTTCCTGACGAATTTCGTAAACAGATTGCCTCACATTTTGAGATGCTTAATCTAACGCCCCACTCATCATACAACTTTTTACCAACTGTTCAAGTGTTCCGAAACTTGATTCAATGCCCTAAGTAGAGATTGGTTATGAGAGTAAACAAGGGAGTCATCCGCATATAATAAACTTATAGAATTTGTGTTAATATGAGGAAAGTCATGCATAAAAATGTTGTAAAGATGGGGAGCCAAAATCGAACCTTGAGGGACACCACAATATATATTACCAAAATCAGAAAACAAATTATTTAATTGAACAGAAAATTTCCTATTAGTAAAAAAAACTTTTAAAAAGTTTTACAACAGAAGGGTCAAACCCGATTTGAATCATTTTATAAATAATTCCATTGTGATAAGTAGGGTCGAAGGCTTTTTCAACGTCCCGAGAATCGGCTACTGTGCAATGTGTAACGCATCTAAAGTAGAATGACCTTTCTTAAATCCAAATTGTAGATCAGGAATATAAGGTTTAAGTATCCCAATGTTCATTTTGTCACGTAAAGTTCTTTTAAATAGCTTTCCTACATTTGAAAGTACTGAAATCGGAGGCAAATTATTAATATCAGCAATGTTAGGCTTTTTCTTAATAGGAACTATTTTAGAAATCTTCTATTCACTTGAACAATAGCAGTTGTTAATACAGTGATTACAAATTATCGTGAGGTATTTAGATGCTTTAGCAGGAAGTTTTCGAATGATAAAATTAGAAATATTGTCAAACCCACAAGATCTTTTATTATTAATATTGTTACGAAAGAAGAATTTATTCATTATAGGCTCTGAACCACAATACTCTCGAACAACAACAACATTATTGGTTTGTTTTCTTACAATTATGAAAGAAAGAAACAAACAATAAAGAGTAACGCCTTAAACAAACAGTTAAATACACAGCCACATACATAAATACAAGCATAAACAAATAAACAGCCACACATACAGTTATAAAGAAATAAACAACCACACAAACAAGAGCAATAACAATCTAACCTGCCAGATCTGTCTGGAATAGAACATTCTGGTGCTTTTAAATCACCTATATAATTGAATCGTGCTGGCGAGTAGTATGGCAGTATTAATTTAAAAGTCAAAGAGTTAATTTGTCGAATTTTAAGAGTGTTTAACACTTTGCTGTATTTTTTGAACAGTGGTGTTAAATAAATAAAGTGACTTACAGTAAAAGTAATAACAGAGTGTATTTATTTTGCAATTAAAAGAACCCAACGTAAAGTAAAAACGTAACAATATTTTGAAATGTTCCAATAACTCATTCATATGTACTAGTTTGTTACAATTTTGAGTATTAGGAGCAGAAATATTATTATCAAAAATATATAAATTATTGGGACCACTAGAGATAACTGCATCAATAGAACTTTCAATAATAGATACATTTTTATTTGGACCCGAAGCCCTATAGAAGAAAAGTGTTCCTGCAAAATATACAGCTTATCACCTTCATACAATAATTTCATTCACTGCTAATTTATCAATAAAGCTTTTTTTTTGTGACCTAAAAAGGATGAATATTTTTTAATTTTTCACTAAACAGGTACGCTTGCTCACTTTCCACTTGTCGCTTTATAATTATCGAAAGTAACTGAATTTGCTTCGATAATAAAACGAAATCAGAACTGGTACGGTTCCACTTTCTATTAAATATTTTTTTTTAATTCTTTTGCCAATTGTACTAAATTTAAAAAGTTTTTTTTTTAATTATCGGAAATAACACATTTCCTGCCATTCAATACAATATTCTCAGAATTTAGCCTTGTAATAAAGTTGATTAGACAAATTCCTAGAAGAATCTGGAGGGTGATATGAAATTCCCTGAATTATATCTCATCCAAATTTATCCCATATTAAAACCTCCATGAAAAGTTGATGGAGGTTTTAACATAAAATTAAAGTTTTGTAAACTGATTCCTAATTTGAGAGGAAAATGGTCGGAAAATGTAGAAAGACTATGAATTTTGTAATTTGGAGTTGTTGACTCTACTAAATTTGTGCTTAGAAAAAATGATGAAGAAAAGAACTACCATTTGGAAAAGAAGGAAAAGTATTACAAAGTCTAAACAGAAATGTTGAAGCTAATTAAAAAATACAGCGCCATTAGAATTATTACAAAAGTCCCCCAAAAAATATTCTTTGTAGAAGAAGAGAAGAGTATGTTTAAACCAACTGTTTTTCTATCAGGCCTGTTCTGAAAATCACGTGATTTTAAATCACGAACCGTTTTAAAATCACGTGTTTTATTTTACCCTGTTTTGTAAATCACATAATTTTTTATTTTTTTAAGTGATTTTAAAATTGTAAAACCACAAGAAAATTGCTGATTTTTATTATTTTTTTGATTAAAAATTACGTAATACGTAAAATAAAAGCAATCTGAAGGGTCTAGGGTAACATTGTGGACCCCAAAAGGTTTAAAATGAAAGCAGTATAAAAAATGGGCGTTTTAAGGCTTTACTTATGGAACTATTGCAATTTTTAAGTTTGGCAAGGTTAGATGTACTTTCTAAACATTAAATCTGCTGACAGTTAAAAAGAAGCGGAAAAATATTATTTTTTTATAAAATGTTACTGCAAAAGAAGAGTTTTCAAAAATGCACAATTTTTTCATATTTTTCTTGTAATATTACGTAATTTGACTACAAAAATCATAAAAGAACACTTCATACTATTTATTACAGCAGTTTGTTATAAAATTAACAACAAAGAACTCGCAAAAATAAGTAAGTGATTTGAAATAACAGACACTTTCCTAACCGATTTAAAATCACGTGATTTAAAAATTTTTTGTATGTGGAACACCTTTTACGTGATTTCAAATCACTTTAATAAAAAGTGATTTTCAGAACAGGCCTGTATGAAACGAATGAAATATGAACAGAAAAAATAAACAATTGTGTGTCATTTCAATATACAAATTTAAACTTGTTTATATTTTATTTTAATTTACTGCGAAAAATCTGTGGCAAAAAAATACATAAATAAAAAATAAATATTGTGAAAACAATTTATTATTAAACAAATAATTAAACTCAAAGCATTCCAGTGCAAAGAATTCTTCAGCGCCGGCGTAATGTTTACGAATCATTGTGGTACACAAATAAAGTTTCTTTGTTTTTTAGATCCACACCAAGGCAGATTCATCAGGTAACCTCACTACAAAGGGGAAATATTAAGGCGAAAATTATAAATTTTAAATTTAAATTTAAATCTCTAAATGTTTGGCACATCTGGATTAGAAATTAAGAAACAATTCGGGATGACGATTTATAGTTTTTTTAGAGGGTTGTTTGTAATCTGGATATCTATCAAAATGTGATAAATCTTCATCATTTGCAACGCTGGGTGCATAAGGAGGTGAAATTTCTTGATTTAACAGAGAATACCAATCTACATTTTTAAACCAGGCATGATTTTTAATATCTTTAATGCCATTTATTAAGTTGCCGTATCTGTAAAGCACATTTAAAAATTGTTCATGTATAAAAGGACACCTTACATAAAATATATGAAAGAACCTTTTTGATAAATCCACTTGCAGCAAATTTTCGACTAAATCTTTTAGCGGTGCACTAAAGAAAGTAGGCATTTTGTAGGTGCCTTCACATATTTTGGTATACATCACCATAACATCACGATTGAAAGGAGCAAAGGGGGAACTTCCTGCCACTAGTTCAAAAATAAATACACCATACGACCACCAATCAACGCTAGTACCGTACGGTTTAGATTGTATAACTTCGGGAGCCAAATACTCGGGAGTTCCGCACAACGTCAGTGTTCGAGTTTCAACTTTCTGTTTTGTATAAAAAAACTTTTAAATGAGAATAAAAAATAAGTTTTCACCTGACAGTTATCTCACTTTAGCAAAGCCGAGATCGGCAATTTTAATATAACCGTATTTATCGATTAAAATATTTTCTGGTTTCAAGTCCCGATACAGCAAATGCATTTGGTGTAAATATTCCAACCCCATTAAGACTTGTGCGGCATAAAATCGAGCTTGTTTTTCATTAAATTTGCGGACTCTAAAATTTGAGAATAGAATAATATAAAAATTGATGATAGTTCTTCTAAAATATTCAAATAATTTCTAGGCTGCTATAACAATAATTCAGGGTTAGTGACATTTAAAAGTTCACTTCTGCTTCACATTTATGAAGAGCTGGATCCTTTTGACCAACAAACCACTTACTTGCGATGATAAGTGAACAATTCACCACCATTGACAAACGGCAGACCCAAATACAAATATTCATAATCTTTAGACGAAAAGATCAAATTGATAATAAATGGAAAGTTTGTGGCAGCCAGAACACGTTTTTCATTGTGAACATGTGTAACCTGCTTTGTTTTTACAATTTGATCCTTGGCTAAGATTTTAACTGCATAACATTTGGTTGTGTCATGTTGTTTGGCCAAAATCTGAAATGAAAATTTTTTAGTCTTGAATAAAAACTCAATTCTTTAACCAGCTACCACTCTTCCAAAAGAGCCTGCACCTAATGTAGCCAACTCCTCATAACCTTCCAGCCCACTTTCAGGCGAAGCAGGCTGATTTTCCCACGATTTATTAAATTCTTCTCGAAATTTTACCAACAATTCATCATAATCAATTCCTGGGTTGTAGTACGGTGGTTGTGTTGTCCTACGCTGAGCTATTAAAAATTAAAATCCGTTTATCCGTTAATTTTCTACAAAAAATTAAGCCCAAAAAAAATAGCTACACCCACCTTCAATAACAACGTTTGCTGCACTCGTCATAATGTGTTTGCTGGCAGAAAATTCCTTTTTGTCAGGAGATTGTTTCATTCTGTAGTTTTAGCATTAAAGTGAAGAGTGCAATTAATATTAGAATTTCTATTGGCTTGTGTATCAATAAAAACTTACGACGTCATCATGTTTGAAAACGAGTTTATTTTGGAGATAGTAGAAATTTTTTTGACATTTTTTGTTGAATTTTTGAACGTTCTCAAAATCATTAAAAAATATTAAAAAAATATTTAAAAACACATTCATACATACATACATATGTATGTACTTATGCATGTAAACTAGGGTTTGGGAAACGGGAATTCCCGGAAAACAATGCTATCAGTTAATTTCCAGTTTCACTGGAGAGCCGACATTTTTCCGAGAAACGTGAAAAATTTCTTAGTCATAAATGTAAAAAAAAGTGCAGGGCAGTCGATGGACTGTCAATAGAAGTGAAAACTAAGTAACTTGTGATCACTTTTATGAAATACAAAGCTGAAAGATCATTTAAGCTTTCAAAAAATAATTAAATACAAAACGTAAATGAAATACTAGGGATCTGCATCAGTGTTGGGATCTGAGAATGTTTAAATTGTGCCGCCCCACAATATAATAATTGTATTAAATCAACATAAATTGTACCAAAATTTGGCCCGACATTAAAATAAAATAAATCTACCCTAGTATTAGCACATTATACTCAGGTATTTTAACGTCTTGAATTACTGTTTTTATGTTGCCAATTTACTAACAATTATTTTGTCCAAATACTTAAATATTTTATAATCAAAAGGAGCCGGTTATTCTGCAATTTCCAGCAGATGCTTGAAACTACATCAAAGCTACGGGATCCTAATCCGATAGAGTATGCCGGGATTTATATCAAATAGTAATTACATAGTCATCGAACTACAAAAAAATACTTTACGATTTCTCTCTAGAAAGATTGGAAAGTAATCCACACCAAATTTTAAGACTCTTAGTTTTATAAAGCTCCAGATATGGTTTATGTATTTACTTTATATAAAGGTACCCAAACCTGGATAATTATTCAGGTACATAAGCTTTATATAAAATTCATATAAGATTCTAAAATTATTGCAGAGTTTTCTACATTGGGTTAAAAATTTCTCTCTGACAAAAAATAAAAGGTGCAGCCAAGTTTGCAGTACCATTTAATCGATCAAATTGCGTACTATCACTACTTTTTCTCTTTTTCCTTTTTCTATTAAAATTCATACAGCAGTTTTTACTTAATGCGAACACAGACAGAAAGACAGTTTTATTATATGCATAGATATCAGCATATTACTGCCGGAAACTGTTTACCTATTACTTTTATTTACATAACAGACTTATCAAAATAAATCATAAAAATCCTAATATAAATCCACAACATTACAAATTTATCAGTTATATACAGGATTGGAGTAATACAAAATTAGAAATGTTTATTATTGTAAGAAAAAATATTGATTAAATAAATAAAAAATTATTGAAACAATTTTATATGAAATTATACTAAAAAAGCATGAAGTGTACCACTGATGTGTTGATTGTACCAAAATTGTACAATTGTACCACAAATCCCAACACTGATCATCTGCATTAGTTCATTTGTTTTTAGGGTTCCGTACACAAAGTGTAAAAACGTAACCCTATTGTTTTCGCTACAATGTCTGTCCGTCTGTCAGCGCCTTTTATCTCTGGAACCGTAATAGGTAGAACCTTGAAATTTTCACAAATGATGTATAGCTGTTGCCGCTATTGCAAAAAATACTAAAACTTAGAGGGTGTTCCAATAGAGAGGTGTTATTCACAAATATGTGTTTATTTCTTGAGCTGTAGGAGGCATACACTAAAAATATGTAAGCAGTAATTAAAACTTAGTTCGCTATATAAACAAGTATAAAAAATTAACCTAAAAATTACAAGGTGTTCCGATAGTAGTGTGATTTGCATGTATAAGCCCTAAGTTTTGAACCATAATAGATAGACTCTTGAAGATTTTACCAAAAGTGTATAACTGCGGCCACCATAGCAAAAAATACTAAAATATAGATATATAAATAAAAATAGGTGGAATCATGAAATTTTTACAGGAGGTGTATAACTATGGCCACTATAATAAATAGTAAAAATTAAAGGGTTTTCCGCCAGTGACGTGATTTGCATGACTTGAACCGTAACAGGTAGACTCTTGAAATTTTGTACAGAAGATGTGTTGCCACGGTCGATATGACAATTACTAAAAATTAAAGGGTGTTCCGACAGTGACATGTTTTTCACTTATAGTGACTTATTTTTTAATCGTAATAAGTAAATTATTAATATATTAATTGAAAGGAAGTTGCCATGGCCACTATAATGAATAATAAAATTAAAGGGTGTTCCGACAGTGACATGATTTTATAAACCGTAATAGATACCCTCTTGAAATGTTTACAGTAGATGTGTTACTTCGGCCGCTATAACAATTGAATTGAAGTGTGTTCATTAGTGACGTGTTTTTCACGAATATTACCTTATTTTTTAACTTTTAATAGAAAGTGTATTACCATGGCCGCTATAAAATCAATTACATACTAAAATTTAAAGGGTGTTCTAATTATGATGCAATTTTCGCGAATATTACTTTAATTTAAGAAATAAACAACTGAAATTTTTAAATTATACTGAACATAGTACGGAACCCTACGTGTGTGAGTCTAACTCGCACTTGACTAAATTGAAAAAATTTTCGCACTTGAAAAAATTTTCTTCAATACTTAATTGTAATTTTCATAACGTTAATTTGTTAATTTTTCCTGATGATGCTACACAAAGGAGTAGCGAAATATCGA